>JBCFXG010000032.1:400000-602500 GCA_039720435.1 Amazona ochrocephala
GAGACCAAGTTCTCCAATCAATCAGAGACCAAGTGCTCCAATCAATCAGAGACCAAGTTCTCCAATCAGAGAATAAGTTCTACAAAGACAAAATTTTCCACAGAACAAGTTCAACAGTCATAGACCAAATGCTTCAATTACAGAACAAAATTTACAATCATACACCAAATTCTAAAAGTCACAGAACAATTTCCACCATAATAGACCAAATTTTCCTATCAGAACATGTTCTCCAATCCGACCAAATTCTGCAATCACAGAACAAGTTCTACAATCAAAGACAAAATTTTCCACAGAACAAGTTCTCTAGTCATACACCAAATGCTCCAATTACAGAACAAGACTTTCAATCATAGACCAAATTCTCCAAACACAGAAAAAGTGCCTGACAGAACAAGATCTCCAAAGAAAAATGAAATTCCCCAAACACAGAACAAGTTCTATAATCACAGAACAATTTCTCCCATCACAGAACGAATTCCCCAATCACAGACTAACTTCTCCAATTAAAGATCAAATTCTCCAATCACACAACAAGTTCTCCAGTCATAGACCAAATTCTAAAATCACAGAACAATTTCTCCAACCACATACCAAATTCCCCAACCACCAAACAAATTCTCCAGACAAAATTCTCCAATCACAGAACAAATTCTCCAAAAAGAGACCAAATTCTGCAATCAGAGAACAAGTACTCCAATCACAGACCAAATATTCCAATCACAGAAAAAAATCTCAAATCAAAAAACAAATTCTCCAAGCACACGCCAAGTCCTCCAAGCACACGCCAAGTCCTCCAAGCACACGCCAAGTCCTCCACGCACACGCCAAGTCCTCCACACACACACCAAGTCCTCCACGCACACGCCAAGTTCTAAAAATCACAGAACAATTTCTCCAATCATAGAACAAATTCTCCAATCACAGACCAAATTCTCCAATCACCGAACAAATTTTCCTGTCATAGAACCAATTCTTCGATCACAGAACAAGTATTCCCATCAAAGACCAAATTTTCCAAAGAACAAATTCTCCAATCATAGGCCAAACTCTCCAATCACAGAACAAATTCTCCAAAGACCAATTTCCCCAATCACACAACAAGTACTCCAATCATAGACCAAATTATCCAATCAACAGAAGTTCTCCAAAGACCAAATTCTCCAATCAAAGTCCAAACTCTCCAGCCACGGAACAAATTCTCCGATCAAAGTCCAAACTCTCCAGCCACGGAACAAATTCTCCAATCATAGACAAAAAGCATCAATCACAGAACAAGTTCTCCAGTCATAGACCAAATGCATCAATCACAGAACAAGTTCTCCAGTCATAGACCAAAAGCATCAATCACAGAACAAGTTCTCCAATCATAGACCAAATGCATCAATCACAGAACAAGTTCTCCAGTCATAGACCAAATGCATCAATCACAGAACAAGTTCTCCAGTCATAGACCAAATGCATCAATCACAGAACAAGCTCTCCAATGACAAAACAATTTGTCCAATCACAGAACATGTTCTAAACACAAGGAAGAAATTGTCCCATCACGGAACATGTTCTCCACACAGGGAGCCCTTTGTCCCGTCACGGAACATGTTCTCCACGCAGGGAGCCCATTGTCCCATCACGGAACATGTTCGCCACGCAAGGAACCCATTGTCCAGTCATGGAACATGTTCTCCAAGCAGTGAGCCCATTGTCCCATCACGGAACATGTTCACCACGCAGGGAGCCCATTGCCCCCTCACAGACAACGTTCTCCACGCAGGGAGCCCATTGTCCCATCACAGAACATGTTCGCCATGCATGGAGCCCATTTTTCCGTCACGGAACACATTCGCCATGCAGGGAACCTATTGAACTGTCACGGAACATGTTCGCCATGCAGGGAACCCATTGCCCCGTCACGGAACATGTTCGCCACGCAGGGAACCCATTGTCCCGTCACGGAACATGTTCTCCACACAGGGAGCCCATTGTCCCGTCACGGAACATGTTCTCCACGCAGGGAGCCCATTGTCCCGTCACGGAACACGTTCTCCAAGCAGGGAGCCCATTGTCCCGTCACAGACCACGTTCTCCACGCAGGGAGCCCATTGTCCTGTCACGGAACATGTTCGCCAACAAGGGAACCCATTGTCCCGTCACGGAACATGTTCTCCAAGCAGGGAGCCCATTGTCCCGTCACAGACCACGTTCTCCACGCAGGGAGCCCATTGTCCTGTCACGGAACATGTTCGCCAACAAGGGAACCCATTGTCCCGTCACGGAACATGTTCTCCAGGCAAGGAGCCCATTGCCCCCTCATAGACCACGATCTCCACGCAGGGAGCCCATTGTCCCGTCACGGAACATGTTCGCCAACAAGGGAACCCATTGTCCTGTCACGGAACATGTTCTCCAGGCAAGGAGCCCATTGCCCCCTCATAGACCACGATCTCCACGCAGGGAGCCCATTGTCTAGTCACGGAACATGTTCTCCACGCAGGGAGCCCATTGTCCTGTCACGGAACATGTTCTCCACGCAGGTAGCCCATTGTCCCCTCACGAACATGTTCTCCACGCAGGGAGCCCATTGTCCCCTCACGGAATATGTTCTCCACGCAGGGAGCCCATTGTCCCCTCACAGAACATGTTCTCCATGCAGAGAGCCCATTGTCCCGTCACGGAACATGTTCACCACGCAGGGAGCCAATTGTCCCATTACGGAACATGTTCGCTACGCAGGGAACCCATTGTCCCGTCACAGAACAGGTTCGCCACGCAGGGAACCCATTGTCCATTCACGGAACATGTTCTCCACGCAGAGAGCCCATTGCCCCTTCACGGAACATGTTCGCTGTGGAGAGCTATTTGACTGTGAATGGGCATGTGAGCAATCCAGACAATTGCTTGACAATTGTAAGGTAGTGACCCGCAGGCATTGAGGCCTCGCCTGAGGGTTACTAAAGTTCGTGTACGTGCAGAAGCCTTGGGAAAAGTTAGCACGGAAAACTACTGAGAGAGATACACAGAGAAGGAATGTTAACTGTAACCTTGAAACGTATGCTGTAATAGTTAACCAATCATTAAGATGTTACTGAGTGAATCCTATTTGGTATTTAGCCGTGTGAACAATACATGTATCCAATTAGACTTGTGTGTGTTAATGATAGACAAGTAGAGTGCCTATATATACTGAGCTATCTGCGCAATAAACTTTGGCACAAGCCTGATCATATTGGTCTGTGTGCTGTGTCCGGGACTTCTGCGTCAACAAGTGGCGCCCGAACAGGGACCCTCAGATCGGCGTTGGATAAAACCGACGAGACCGACAAGAAGGAGGGGGCAGAAGCCGGTCGATATCGGGTGCTGCCCCGGCACTCGGAAGTCGCTAGCGCAAAAAGTTTGGGAATCTCGCCCTGATCAGGTGAGCGGCCGGGGAGGAGATGGGGTCCACACTGTCCAGGGAAGAGTCAGCAGTGGTGAAACTCCTCCAAGACATCCTTTCTGTGAGAGGAGCGAATTATAACGAGCCTGCCTTGAGAGCTTTGCTACACTGGGCAAAGGGAAAAGAGTTGATCCCCTCAGCGGATGCTGCCTTTCAAATCGCAATTTGGGAGAAAATTGGGGCAGTGCTGTGGGAAGAGATAAGTAATGGGTCCAAGGAGGCAAGCAAATACCCCACTGTGTGGAGATCGGTTGTTGACTCTCTGAAAGACATGCAAGCAGAGCGAAAAGCTGCGGCGTCTGCGTTTGCAGCGCTGACTCCGACGGGGGAGTCGGGATCGGCTACTAGCATGCTTTTTACGGGGCCTCTCATACCCGCTGTAACGCCAAGACGTACAGCTGCGGGGGACCGGGGAATATCGGGTCACTCGGCTCCGACTCAAACCAGCGCAGAGACATCTACACAAGTAGCTGATTCGTTGCCGCCGCCACCTTCATCTACCAGCAAAGACTTGCAGTCTTCTCAGCAGAGATCCACGGCCTCTGTGGCCGCTTCACGGGATCCGTCACCGGTGAGACCATCGCAACTTTTTCCACCTTTACCACCATCAGAGCCGCCATCTCGTTGCGAGCGGATCGACGACCACGACAACGGACTTAAAGAAGTCCAGCTACACCAGTTGTTGGAAAAATTGGAGGCCTTAGAAGTGCGGCTGGACAAAGTGCAGGAAAAGTCGACGCCTTCTCCGCCTGACGGCCCGCCTAACTTTCCCGGTTTTAACCCCCCCCCTCCCCTTGCGCCGCCAGTGCCTTCGGCAGGGATCGGGGTTGGGGCGGGGGGCAGTCTGGGGGGCCTTGGGAATCCATCCGCGAGGTGGAGAGGGGTAATTCGTGATGCATTGGTTGAGGGGCAATTATTGCCTATGGCTTTTCCGGTTGTAGCTGATAATGGGGGATACGCGTGGGAAGCGTTAGATTGGAAAATTTTAAAAGAAGTTAAAAGTGCCGTTTCACAGTATGGCTTGAAGTCGCCGTACTCGCAATCGCTGTTACAGCATAATTTTTCTGCTCATTTGTTCACTCCGTATGATTCTCGAATGGTTGCACAAATGTTACTTTCTCCATCACAACAGTTGCACTTTTATCAAAACTGGCAAACTGCTTGTGATAGAGCTGCCGCAATACCGCGACAACAGGGGGATCCATTATGCGGGGTGCAAGCGCAAATGTTAATGGGAGTGGGACCATTTGTGACGCTTGATTTGCAAGTGCGATTTGCCCATGAAGTCTTGCAATTGAGTCAAGATTTAGCCTTTAAAGCCATCCTTAGCATACCTGATGATAAGGTTCGGCCTGCATTTACATCTGTGCAGCAGGGACCTACAGAGCCGTACAGCAAATTTATTGATCGCTTGCACATCGCTATAATGGCGCATCCTGATTTAGATGAAATCATGAAAACTAAGTTTTTGGATATGCTTGCATTTGATAATGCTAATGAGAAAACGAAAAGGGCACTCAGTCATTTGCCAAGAGGGTCAAATGCAGCACATCTGTTGGAGGCAGCTGAACGTATGCTCGAACAAGAAAAAGCTACTGTAATGGCTGCAGCTGTGGGAGCTGCTGTAAAACCAAGGGTAGGAAAATGCTTTAATTGCGGGAAACAAGGTCATCTTAGAAGGAATTGTAAGAGTCCACCTAATCCAAATCTGATCGGACAAACTACTGCACGGGCACGGAAATGGTGCATACATTGTAAGAGAAGTTATTTCAATACCCATGAGTGCAAAAACTCGGGAAACAAGGAGTCGAGCGCGATTCACCCGCGCGCGACGACACAAATGCAGGGTGCTTGGACCGCTGCGCAGCCGCCACAGTCGGCAGCGCAGGAGTGGACCTGGCAACAGCAGTAGACATTACTCTGACTTCCACGGAAGTCGTAGTAATTGATTCTGACCAGAAGGGACCGCTAGGGCATGGATTAAGTGCATTGCTTATTGGTCGGTCATCTGTTTCTAGAAAAGGTATATTTGTGGTGCCAGGACTTATTGATTCGGACTATCACGGCGTCATAAAAATCATGTTATATACCTTGACCCCGCCTCTTACCATACCGGCAAAGTCAAAAATTGCTCAATTAATACCATTTCAAGCCTGTGTGCCAAAAGCCCAGACTCGTGAAAGGGGACAAGGAGGATTTGGATCAACAGGTACCCCGGAGATTATGTTGGCAATCGACATAGCAAAGGGGAAACCTGAGGAAAAGATAATTATCACCCATCAAACCGGACAATCAATAACCCTTTCTATGTTAATTGATACAGGGGCGGATGTTACTATCATCCCGGCTGTCAGATGGCCAGCAAATTGGCCACTATTACCGGCACACACTAGCGTGATCGGGGTGGGGGGAACTCAGCAAACCATGATCAGTAAAACTCCAGTTTCTTTTGCTTTTACTGATGGCACCGTGGTGACAACTCGCCCATATGTAATGCACTTACCAGTAGCACTAATCGGTCGAGATGTCCTGTCACAAATGGGAGCACGTCTCATAACTAAAAATTTTTAGCAGCGGCCATGGTAGAGCAGCCTATTTTAAAACTCACATGGACCACCACCACTCCTGTGTGGGTGGACCAATGGCCGCTAAAGCAGGAACGGCTGCAAATCATACAGAATTTAGTACAAGAGCAATTGGATGCAGGACATATAACACCATCTACGAGCCCATGGAATACTCCTATTTTTACAGTTCCCAAAAAATCAGGAAAATGGCGTTTGCTCCATGATTTGCGAGCTGTAAACGCCGTAATGCAAGACATGGGAGCCTTACAGCCAGGATTACCCTCTCCTGTAATGCTTCCTGAACATTGGGATTTATTAATTATTGACTTGAAAGACTGTTTTTTTACAATACCATCACACCCTGACGACGCAGAAAAATTCGCTTTTACTGTGCCAGCCATAAACAAGCAGGAACCTGCAAAACGGTACCAATGGGTAGTTTTGCCTCAGGGTATGAAAAATTCACCAACTCTGTGTCAAACTTTTGTTGCCTGGGCTTTGCAACCCTTTAGACAGACTCATCAATCCCTTTTAGTGTACCATTATATGGATGACATTCTCATAGCAGGAGAAAAACTTGATGTCACTGAAACTTTGCAGGAACTGCAACACACTCTGAGATCAAAAAATTTACACATAGCCCCAGAAAAAGTACAGCGGCAATGCCCTTGGCAATATTTAGGTTGGACAATTACGGGTAGTACCGTACGTCCCCAAAAAATCAAACTGCACACTGAAATTAACACTCTTACTGATGCACAAAAACTCATGGGAAACATACAATGGGTGAGATCAATTGCAGGAATCACAAATGATGATTTAGCTCCTTTAATGTCTTTGTTAGGCACCTCTGTTAATGCTAATAGCCGCAGACAGTTAACACCTGAACAAAAATTAGCATTAGAAAAGGTAACAGACAAAATTTTAACAGCTACAGTGCAAAGACAAATAACAGGATTACCTTTGCGCCTGTTAATTGTCAATTCCTCAGCTCAAAGAAAACATTTACTTGGTCTCATTATACAGCAAAATGATAACGACCTTAAAATACTGGAGTGGATCTTTTTATCCTTCCAGCCGAAAAACACCATCTGCACCCGCATTGAACTCTTTGCCAACATGATAATAAAAGGCAGAAAAAGAATCATAGATATGGCGGGTCGGGAACCAGATGTTATTTACATTCCAATTGTACAGGATTATCTTAACTGGTTGCTGACTACTTCAGAGACATTCCAAATTGCACTTGCTGATTATCCAGGCACACTTAGTAACGCTTATCCTCCAACAAAATTTTTACCTATCTTACAGGACCAGACTTTTGAAGAAATTCCAGTCAGGTCTGAAACCCCAGTAGAAGGGCTTACAGTTTTTACTGATGCTGGGCGAAAATCTAAACGAGCTGCTGCCACTTGGTACACAGACAGCCAGTGGAAACATCATATTTTGCAGGGTCATCTTGGTGATTCTCTACAAACACTGGAGTTAAGAGCAGTATTATGGGTTTTCCAGCAATGGCCAGAAACACCGTTAAACATTGTGTCAGATTCTCTCTATGTTGTTGGGACAGTGCAACGCCTTGAGCGAGCCATGGTTAAAACTGTGAAAAACGCTACCTTGTATATGCTTTTAATGCAGTTGCTACATTTGTTAAACCAGCGGCTAACACCATATTTTATCACACACATTCGTAGCCATCAGTTCCAATATGGTCTGTCTATCGGTAACAACAATGCAGACCAACTTGTTGCTGCAACATGGACAAATCATACAATTAATTTGTTTGAACAGGCACGTCTCTCACATGATTTTTTCCATCAATCAGCGAGGGTGTTAGCTCGGCAATTTAACTTGCCTATTACTGACGCTCGAGGCATTGTACAGTCTTGTGCTTCCTGCCAAAAAATTGGTTTTGGTCTAGGCTTAGGGGTCAATCCTAGAGGATTGGCTGCCTTACAACTATGGCAAATGGATGTCACACACATTGCTGAGTTTGGCCGTTTAAAATATGTGCATGTCAGCATTGACACCTTTTCTCATGCTATGTGGGCCACAGCTCAAACTGGTGAGTCTGCTAAACATGTTATTAAACACATGCATGCTGCTATTGCTGCATTAGGCATTCCTTTAGAAATCAAAACAGACAATGCACCGGCATATGTGTCACATTCATTTGCACATTTTTGTAATGTGTGGGGAATCCGTAGAGTCACTGGTATTCCACACTCTCCCACAGGTCAAGCCATTGTTGAGCGAGCTCATGCTACCCTGAAATCGCTTTTGCAAAAACAAAAAGAGGGAGAACAGATGCCATTTGAACGTCTTGCAAAAGCTCTGTATGTATTAAATTATCTGCGTTTAACAGGGAACCGAGAATCTCCACCAATTGTAATCCATCATACATCATTACAATCAAAGGTGCAAAAGGTTGAGGCAGCAAAAGTTCAGTTTAAAGATTTGCGAACAGGAGAATGGAAAGGCCCAGTAGAGGTAAAAATGACTGGCAGAGGATATGTTTGTGTTTCGACAGGTGAAGGACCACGATGGGTCCCGAGTCGGTGGGTGAGGCCATGGAAAGAACATATGGACCACTCAGATCAGCCACTTTGATAATCATCATGTGGATTTTAACTGTACCCCAGAGAATCCATTCACCACTTGTTTGGTGGCTGTGCCCATAGATAATTGGCCTGTTCCAACGGCTCAGCAGGCTGTTGCACAAGGCACGGGAAAGGTAGATGCCTGGGATGGCTGGATACCTTACCTGCCAAAGAGTTCGTTGGAACCAGAAGAATTGGAATTATTAGGGTCTGTAAAAATGGACTATTGTCTATATTTCAATTATGTTGGGAGGAATCAGTCACGAGCTTGGTGGGTTAATGCCACCTTGCCGGTGTATGCTAACCATAGCTCTTGGTGTGATTATACCTCCAGCAACATATCTAAAGCTACTAACCATCCTATTAGCTTGCCTAGTGGTCACTTTTTGGTTTGTGGGGATCGTGTCTGGCCAGGGATCCCTTCTCACATAAAAGGAGGACCATGTAGTTTAGCACGACTGACCCTATTAATGCCAAATCAATCACAAATTTTGCAAATCAGACGTAAAAGCAATTATCGTGTAAAAAGAAGTTCACATGCTTTTAGTAGTTTTCGTAATGATCACATAGAATTTTGGAATAGACCGCTCAGTCGGGATTGCTCACACACTAACTACTTTAAATAGACTAGGTTGTTGGCTTGCAAAACAAACTAATGCTACTTCTGAAGCTTTAAGTAATCTTTTATTAGATGTAGATAGTATAAGGCATGCTACTCTGCAAAATAGAGCAGCAATTGATTTTTTACTACTAGCCCAAGGTCACGGATGTGAAGATTTTGAAGGAATGTGTTGTATGAATCTTTCTGATCATTCTGAATCTATACATAGAAAGTTACAAGTGCTCTCGGATTGGGATTGGTTTCAAAGATTATTACAGGGTTTGGGGTATTGGTGGTTGGCTAGGAGTACTAATCAAACAAGGTTTAACAGTTTTAATGGTATTGATCATTATTGTTTAGATCTTTTGTTGTTTATGGAAGTGTATTGTCAGTATGCTATCTCGTGCTGTGAATCGGGTCTGGATTGCTCAAAAACAAAAAGAGGGATTTGTGGAGAGCTATTTGACTGTGAATGGGCATGTGAGCAATCCAGACAATTGCTTGACAATTGTAAGGTAGTGACCCGCAGGCATTGAGGCCTCGCCTGAGGGTTACTAAAGTTCGTGTACGTGCAGAAGCCTTGGGAAAAGTTAGCACGGAAAACTACTGAGAGAGATACACAGAGAAGGAATGTTAACTGTAACCTTGAAACGTATGCTGTAATAGTTAACCAATCATTAAGATGTTACTGAGTGAATCCTATTTGGTATTTAGCCGTGTGAACAATACATGTATCCAATTAGACTTGTGTGTGTTAATGATAGACAAGTAGAGTGCCTATATATACTGAGCTATCTGCGCAATAAACTTTGGCACAAGCCTGATCATATTGGTCTGTGTGCTGTGTCCGGGACTTCTGCGTCAACAGTTCGCCATGCAGGGAGCCCACTGTCCCCTCACGGAACACGTTTGCCATGCAGGGAAGCCATTGAACTGTCACGGAACAGGTTCTCCATGCAGGGAACCCATTGACCCGTCACGGAACATGTTCGCCACGCAGGGAACCCATTGTCCCATCACGGAACATGTTTGCCATGCAGGGAACCCATTGTCCCATCACGGAATATGTTCTCCACGCAGGGAAACCATTGTCCCGTCACAGAACACGTTCTCCACGCAGGGAACACGTTGTGACGTCACGGAACACGTTCTCCATGCAGGGAACCCATTGTCCCGTCACGGAACATGTTCTCCAGGCAAGGAGCCCATTGCCCCCTCATAGACCACGTTCTCCACGCAGAGAGCCCATAGTCCCGTCACAGAACAGGGTCTCCACGCAGGGAGACCACTGTCCCGTCACAGAACACGTTCTCCACGCAGGGAACCCATTGTCCCGTCACAGACCGCGTTCTACAAGCAGGGAGCCTATTGTCCCATCACAGAACAGGTTCTCCACGAAGGGAGCACATTGCCCCCTCATAGACCACGATCTCCACGCAGGGAGCCCATTGTCCTGTCACAGAACACGTTCTCCATGTCGGGAGACCATTGTCCCGTCACAGACTGCGTTCTCCATGCAGGGAGCCCATTGTCCCATCACAGACCACGTTTTCCAACAGGGAGCCCATTGTCCCGTCACAGAACACGTTCTCCAGGCAGGGAGCCCATTGTCCCGTCACAGAACACGTTCTCCATGCAGGGAGCCCATTGTCCTTCACAGACCACGTTCTCCACGCAGGGAGCCCATTGTCCCGTCACAGAACATGCTCGCCACGCAGGGAGCCCATTGTCCCGTCACGGAACACGTTCGCCACGCAGGGAACCAATTGAACTGTCACGGAGCATGTTCGCCATGCAGGGAACCCATTGTCCCATCACGGAACATGTTCGACACGCAGGGAGCCCATTGTCCCGTCACGGAACATGTTCTCCCGGCAAGGAACCTCTTGTCCCGCCACAGAACACGTTCTCCACGCAGGGAGCCCATTGTCCCGTCACAGAGCACGTTCTCCACGCAGGGACCCCATTGCCCCGTCTCGGAACATGTTCTCCATGCAGGGAGATTATTTGCCCCCTCACGGAACAGGTTCTCCACGCAGGGAGATCATTGCCCCCTCACGGACCAGGTTCTCCATGCAGGGAGCCCATTGTCCCGTCACGGAACGTGTTCTCCACGCAGGGAACCCGTTGTCCCGTCACGGAACCGGTTCTCCATGCAGGGAGCCCATTGTCCCGTCATGGAACAGGGTCTCCATGCAGGGAACCCATTGTCCCGTCTCAGAACAGGGTCTCCACGCAGGGAACCCTTTGTCTCTCAAAGAACAGGGTCTCCACGCAGGGAACCCTTTGTCCCGTCAGAGAACAAGTTCTCCACGCAGGGAACCCCTTGTCCCGTCACAGAACAGGTTCTCCAAGAAGGGAACCCGTAGTCCCGTCACAGAAGAGGTTCTCCACGCAGGGAACCTATTTTTCCGTCACGGAATATGTTCTCCGCGCAGGGAACCCATTGTCCCGTCACGGAACATGTTCTCCAAGAAGGGAACCCTTTGTCCCGTAACGGAACAGGTTCTCCCCGCAGGGAGCCCATTGCCCCCTCACAGACAACGTTCTCCACGCAGGGATCTCATCGTCCCGTCAAAGAACACGTTCTCCACGCAGGGAGCCCATTGTCCCGTCACAGAACAGGTTCGCCACACAGGGAACCCATTGACCCGTCACGGAATATGTTCGCCACGCAGGGAACCCATTGTCCCGTCACGGAACATATTCTCCAAGAAGGGAACCCATTGTCCCGTCACGGAACATGTTCTCCACGCAGGGAACCCATTGTCCCGTCACAGAACACGTTCTACATGTCGGGAGCCTGTTGTCCCATCACAGAACAGGTTCTCCATGAAGGGAGCCCATTGCCCCCTCATAGACAACGATCTCCACGCAGGGAGCCCATTGTCCCGTCACAGAACACGTTCTCCATGTAGGGAGGCCCATTGTCCCGTCACAGACCGCGTTCTCCATGCAGGGAGGCCATTATACCATCACAGAACATGTTCTCCTCACAGGGAGCCCATTGACCTGTCACAGAACACGTTCTCCATGCAGGGAGCCCATTGCCCCGTCACGGAACAGGTTCTCCACGCAGGGAGCCCGTTGTCCCATCACGGAACATGTTTTCCACGCAGGGAGCCCATTGCTCCATAAAGGAACAGGTTCTCCATGCAGGGAAGCCATTGCCGCTTAACGGAACAGGTTCTCCACGCAGGGAGCCCATTGTCCCGTCACAGAACAGGGTTTCCAGGCAGGAAACCCATTGTCCTGTCACGTAACCGGTTCTCCACGCAGGGAGCCCATTGTCCCGACACAGAACTTGTTCTCCACGCAGGGAGCCTTTGTCCCGTCACGGAACAGGTTCTCCAGTCAGGGAACCCATTGTCCCACCATGGAACAGGGTCTCCAGGCAGGGAACCAGTTGTCCCGACAGGGAAAAGGTTCTCCAAGCAGGGAACCCAATGTCCCATCACGGAACATGTTGTCCACGCTGGGAACCCGTTGTCCCGTCACGGAACAGGGTCGCCAGGCAGGAAACCCCTTGTCCCTTCACAGAACAGGATCTCCAGGCAGGAAACCCCTTGTCCCGTCACAGAACAGGGTCTCCACGCAGGGAACCCTTTGTCCCGTCACAGAACAGGGTCTCCACGCAGGGAACCCGTTGTCCCGTCACAGAACAGGGTCTTCACGCAGGGAACCCGCTGACCTGTCAAGGAACAGGCTCTCAACGCAGTGAACCCGTAGTCCCGTCACAGAACAGGGTCTCCACGAAGGGAACCCCTTGTCCCGTAACAGAACAGGGTCTCCACGCAGGGAACCCGCTGTCCCGTCACAGAACAGGGTCTCCAGGCAGGGAAGCCATTGTCCCGCCACGGAACAGGTTCTCCAGGCAGGGAAGCCATTGTCCCGTCACGGAACAGGGTCTCCAGGTAGGGAACCCGTCGTCCCGACAGGGAAAAGGTTCTCCACGCAGGGAACCCATTGTCTCATCACGGAATATGTTCTCCACGCAGGGAACCCGTTGTCCCGTCACGGAACAGGGTCTCCAGACAGGAAACCCCTTGTTCCGTCCCAGAACAGGTCCTCCACGCGGGAAACCCCTTTTCCCGTCACAGAACAGAGTCTCTACGCAGGGAACCCGTTGTCCCATCACAGAACAGGGTCTCCACGTTGGGAACCCGTTGTCCCGTCACAGAACAGGGTCTTCACGAAGGGAACCCTCTGTCCCGTCAAAGAACAGGCTCTCCACGCAGGGAACCCGTTGTCCCTTCACAGAACAGGGTCTCCAAGAAGGGAACCCCTTATCCTGTCACAGAACAGGGTCTCCACTCAGGGAACCCATTGTCCCATCACAGAACAGATCCTCTACGCAGGGAACCCGTTGTCCAGTCACAGAACAGGGTCTACACGCAGGAAACCCCTTGTCCCATCACGGAACATGTTCTCCACTCAGGGAACCCCTTGTCCCGTCACGGAACATGTTCTCCAAGAAGGGAACCCTTTGTCCCGACACGGAACAGGTTCTCCACGCAGGGTGGCCATTGACCAATCACAGAACACGTTCTCCACGCAGGGAACCCATTGCCCCCTCACAGACAACGTTCTCCACTCAGGGATCTCATCGTCCCTTCACCGAACACGTTCTCTACGCAGGGAGCCCATTGTCCCGTCACAGAGCACGTTCGCCACTCAGGGAACCCATTTTACATTCACGGAACATGTTCGCCCCGCTGTGAGCCCATTGCCCCTTCACAGGCCACGTTCTACACTCAGAAAGCCCATTGTCCCGTCACGGAACACGTTCGCCACGCAGGGAACCCATTGAACTGTTATGGAACATGTTCTCCACGCAGGGACCCCATTGCCCCGTCACAGAACAGGTTCTCCACGCAGGGAGCCCATTGCTCCGTCTCGGAACAGGTTCTCCATGCAGGGAGCCCATTGCCCCGTCTCGGAACAGGTTCTCCATGCAGGGAGACTATTTGCCCCATCACGGAACAGGTTCTCCACGCAGGGAGGTCATTGCCTCCTCACGGAACATGTTCTCCACGCCGGGAGCCCATTGTCCCGTCTCGGAACATGTTCTCCACTCAGGGAGCCCATTGTCCCGTCACGGAACATGCTCTCCATGCAGAGAGACATTGTCCCGTCGCAGAACATGATCTCCACGCAGGGAGCCCATTGTCCCCTCACGGAACATGCTCTCCATGCAGAGAGCCCATTGTCCCGTCACAGAACATGTTCGCCACGCAGGGAACCCATTGTACATTCACGGAACATGTTCGCAACGCAGGGAGCCCATTGCCCCTTCACATACCACGTTCGCCACGCAGGGAGCCCATTGTCCCGTCACCGAACACGCTCGCCACGCAGGGAGCCCATTGTCCCGTCACGGAACACGTTCGCCACTCAGGGAACCCATTGAACTGTCACGGAACATGTTCGCCATGCAGGGAACCCATTGACCCGTCACGGAACATGTTCTCCAGGCAGGGAAGCCATTGTCCCGTCACGGAACAGGGTCTCCAGGTAGGGAACCCGTTGTCCCGACAGGGAAAAGGTTCTCCACGCAGGGAACCCATTGTCTCATCACGGAATATGTTCTCCACGCAGGGAACCCGTTGTCCCGTCACGGAACAGGGTCTCCAGACAGGAAACCCCTTGTTCCGTCCCAGAACAGGTCCTCCACGCGGGAAACCCCTTTTCCCGTCACAGAACAGAGTCTCTACGCTGGGAACCCGTTGTCCCATCACAGAACAGGGTCTCCACGTTGGGAACCCGTTGTCCCGTCACAGAACAGGGTCTTCACGAAGGGAACCCTCTGTCCCGTCAAAGAACAGGCTCTCCACGCAGGGAACCCGTTGTCCCTTCACAGAACAGGGTCTCCAAGAAGGGAACCCCTTATCCTGTCACAGAACAGGGTCTCCACTCAGGGAACCCATTGTCCCATCACAGAACAGATCCTCTACGCAGGGAACCCGTTGTACAGTCACAGAACAGGGTCTACACGCAGGAAACCCCTTGTCCCATCACGGAACATGTTCTCCACTCAGGGAACCCCTTGTCCCGTCACGGAACATGTTCTCCAAGAAGGGAACCCTTTGTCCCGACACGGAACAGGTTCTCCACGCAGGGTGGCCATTGACCAATCACAGAACACGTTCTCCACGCAGGGAACCCATTGCCCCCTCACAGACAACGTTCTCCACTCAGGGATCTCATCGTCCCTTCACCGAACACGTTCTCTACGCAGGGAGCCCATTGTCCCGTCACAGAACACGTTCGCCACTCAGGGAACCCATTTTACATTCACGGAACATGTTCGCCCCGCTGTGAGCCCATTGCCCCTTCACAGGCCACGTTCTACACTCAGAAAGCCCATTGTCCCGTCACGGAACACGTTCGCCACGCAGGGAACCCATTGAACTGTTATGGAACATGTTCTCCACGCAGGGACCCCATTGCCCCGTCACAGAACAGGTTCTCCACGCAGGGAGCCCATTGCTCTGTCTCGGAACAGGTTCTCCATGCAGGGAGCCCATTGCCCCGTCTCGGAACAGGTTCTCCATGCAGGGAGACTATTTGCCCCATCACGGAACAGGTTCTCCACGCAGGGAGGTCATTGCCTCCTCACGGAACATGTTCTCCACGCCGGGAGCCCATTGTCCCGTCATGGAACATGTTCTCCACTCAGGGAGCCCATTGTCCCGTCACGGAACATGCTCTCCATGCAGAGAGACATTGTCCCGTCACGGAACATGATCTCCACGCAGGGAGCCCATTGTCCCCTCACGGAACATGCTCTCCATGCAGAGAGCCCATTGTCCCGTCACAGAACATGTTCGCCACGCAGGGAACCCATTGTACATTCACGGAACATGTTCGCAACGCAGGGAGCCCATTGCCCCTTCACATACCACGTTCGCCACGCAGGGAGCCCATTGTCCCGTCACCGAACACGCTCGCCACGCAGGGAGCCCATTGTCCCGTCACGGAACACGTTCGCCACTCAGGGAACCCATTGAACTGTCACGGAACATGTTCGCCATGCAGGGAACCCATTGACCCGTCACGGAACATGTTCGCCATGCAGGGAACCCATTGCCCCGTCACGGAACACGTTCGCAACGCTGGGAACCCATTGTCACATCACGGAACATGTTCTCCATGCAGGGAAACCATTGTCCCGTCACAGAACACGTTCTCCACGCAGGGAACCCATTGTCCCATCACAAAACACGTTCTCCACTCAGGGAAACCATTGTCCCGTCACGGAACATGTTCTCCAGGCAAGGAGCCCATTGCCCCCTCATAGACCACGTTCTCCACGCAGAGAGCCCATAGTCCCGTCACAGAACAGGGTCTCCACGCAGGGAGACCATTGTCCCGTCACAGAACACGTTCTCCACGCAGGGAACCCATTGTCCCGTCACAGACCGCGTTCTACATGCAGGGAGCCTATTGTCCCATCACAGACCAGGTTCTCCACGAATGGAGCCCATTGCCCCCTCATAGACCACGATCTCCACACAGGGAGCCCATTGTCCCGTCACAGAACACGTTCTCCATGTCGGGAGCCCATTGTCCCGTTACAGACCGCGTTCTCCACGCAGGGAGACCATTGTCCCATCACAGACCACGCCCTCCACGCAGGGAGCCCATTGTCCCGTCACAGAACACGTTCTCCACGCAGGGACCCCGTTGCCCCATCACGGAACAGGTTCTCCATGCAGGGAGCCCATTGCCCCGTCTCGGAATACGTTCGCCACGCAGGGAAGCCATTGAACTGTCACGGAACATGTTCGCCATGCAGGGAACTCATTGACCCGTCACGGAACATGTTCGCCACGCAGGGAACCCATTGAACTGTCACGGAACATGTTCGCTATGCAGGGAACCCATTGACCCGTCACGGAACATGTTCGCCATGCAGGGAACCCATTGCCCCGTCACGGAACACGTTCGCAATGCAGGGAACCCATTGTTACATCACGGAACATGTTCTCCACGCAGGGAAACCATTGTCCCATCACAGAACACGTTCTCCACGCAGGGAACCCATTGTCCCATCACAAAACACGTTCTCCACTCAGGGAAACCATTGTCTCGTCACGGAACATGTTCACCGGGCAAGGAGCCCATTGCCCCCTCATAGACCACGTTCTCCACGCAGAGAGCCCATAGTCCCGTCACAGAACAGGGTCTCCACGCAGGGAGACCATTGTCCCGTCACAGAACACGTTCTCCACGCAGGGAACCCATTGTCCCGTCACAGACCGCGTTCTACATGCAGGGAGCCTATTGTCCCATCACAGACCAGGTTCTCCACGAATGGAGCCCATTGCCCCCTCATAGACCACGATCTCCACACAGAGAGCCCATTGTCCCGTCACAGAACACGTTCTCCATGTCGGGAGCCCATTGTCCCGTTACAGACCGCGTTCTCCACGCAGGGAGACCATTGTCCCATCACAGACCACGCCCTCCACGCAGGGAGCCCATTGCCCCGTCACAGAACATGTTCTCCACGCAGGGAGCCCACTGTCCTTCGCAGACCACGTTCTCCACGCAGGGAGCCCATTGTCCCGTCACAGAACACATTCTCCACGCAGGGAGCCCATTGTCCTGTCACGGAACATGTTCTCCCCGCAGGGAACCTCTTGTCCCGTCACAGTCCGCGTTCTACACGCAGGGAGCCTATTGTCCCATCACTGAACAGGTTCTCCACGAAGGGAGCCCATTGCCCGCTCATAGACCACGATCTCCACGCAGGGAGGCCGGTGACCAATCACAGGACACGTTCTCCACGCAGGGAGCCCATTGTCCATTCACAGAGCACGTTCTCCACGCAGGGACCCCATTGCCCCGTCACGGAACAGGTTCTCCAGGCAGGGAGCCCATTGCCCCGTCTCGGAACAGGTTCTCCATGCAGGGAGATTATTTGCCACCTCACGGAACAGGTTCTCCACGCAGGGAGATCATTGCCCCCTCACGAAACAGGTTCTCCCTGCAGGGAGCCCATTGCCCCGTCACGGAACATGTTCTCCACGCAGGAAACCCGTTGTCCCGTCACGGAACCGGTTCTCCATGCAGGGAGCCCATTGTACCGTCACGGAACAGGGTCTCCAGGCAGGGAAGACATTGTCCCGTCACGGAATAGGTTCTCCACGCAGGGAACCCATTGTCCCGTCATGGAACAGGGTCTCCAGGCAGGGAACCCATTGTCCCGTCTCGGAACAGGGTCTCCACGCAGGGAACCCTTTGTCTCTCAAAGAACAGGGTCTCCACGCAGGGAACCCTTTGTCCCGTCACAGAACAGGTTCTCCAAGAAGGGAACCCGTAGTCCCGTCACAGAAGAGGTTCGCCATGCAGGGAACCTATTTTTCCGTCACGGAACCGGTTCTCCGCGCAGGGAACCCATTGTCCCGTCACGGAACATGTTCTCCAAGAAGGGAACCCTTTGTCCCGTCATGGAACAGGTTCTGCCCGCAGGGAGCCCATTGCCCCCTCCCAGACAACGTTCTCCACGCAGGGATCTCATCGTCCCGTCAAAGAACACGTTCTCCACGCAGGGAGCCCATTGTCCCGTCACAGAACAGGTTCGCCACGCAGGGAACCCATTGACCCGACACGGAACATGTTCGCCACGCAGGGAACCCATTGACCCGTCACGGAACATGTTCGCCATGCAGGGAACCCATTGTCCCGTCACGGAACATATTCTCCAAGAAGGGAACCCATTGTCCCGTCACGGAACATGTTCTACACGCAGGGAACCCATTGTCCCATCACAGAACACGTTCTACACGCAGGGAGCCTGTTGTCCCATCACAGAACAGGTTCTCCACGAAGGGAGCCCATTGCCCCCTCATAGACAACGATCTCCACGCAGGGAGCCCATTGTCCCGTCACAGAACACGTTCTCCATGTAGGGAGGCCCATTGTCCCATCACAGACCGCGTTCTCCATGCAGGGAGGCCATTGTCCCATCACAGAACACGTTCTCCTCACAGGGAGCCCATTGTACCGCCACAGAACACGTTCTGCACGCAGGGAGCCCATTGACCCGTCACAGAACACGTTCTCCACGCAGGGAGCCCATTGCCCCGTCACGGAACAGGTTCTCCATGCAGGGAGATTATTTGCCCCCCCACAGAACAGGGTCTCCACGCAGGGAGCCCGTTGTCCCGTCACAGAACAGTGTCTCCGCACAGGGAACCCGTTGTCCCGTCACAGAACAGGTTCTCCACGCATTGAACCCATTGTCCCATCACGGAACATGTTCTCCACGCTGGGAACCCGTTGTCCCGTCACGGAAAAGGGTCTCCAGGCAGGAAATCCCTTGTCCCGTCACAGAGCAGGGTCTCCAGGCAGGAAACCCCTTGTCCCGTCACGGAACATGTTCTCCACTCAGGGAACCCATTGTCCCGTCACGGAACATGTTCTCCAAGAAGGGAACCCTTTGTCCCGTCACGGAACAGGTTCTCCACGCAGGGAGGCTATTGACCAATCACAGACCACGTCCTCCACGCAGGGAGCCCATTGTCCTTCACAGACCACGTTCTCCACGCAGGGAGCCCATTGTCCCGTCATAGAACACGTTCTCCACACAGGGAACCCATTGTCCCGTCACAGACCGTGTTCTACACGCAGGGAGCCCATTGTCCCATCACAGAACAGGTTTTCCACGAAGGGAGCCCATTGCACGCTCATAGACCACGATCTAAAAGCAGGGAGGCCGTTGACCAATCACAGGACACGCCCTCCACGCAGGGAGCCCATTGTCCCGTCACAGAACACGTTCTCCACGCAGGGACCCCGTTGCCCCATCACGGAACAGGTTCTCCATGCAGGGAGCCCATTGCCCCGTCTCGGAATACGTTCGCCACGCAGGGAAGCCATTGAACTGTCACGGAACATGTTCGCCATGCAGGGAACTCATTGACCCGTCACGGAACATGTTCGCCACGCAGGGAACCCATTGAACTGTCAAGGAACATGTTCGCTATGCAGGGAACCCATTGACCCGTCACGGAACATGTTCGCCATGCAGGGAACCCATTGCCCCGTCACGGAACACGTTCGCAACGCAGGGAACCCATTGTCACATCACGGAACATGTTCTCCACGCAGGGAAACCATTGTCCCATCACAGAACACGTTCTCCACGCAGGGAACCCATTGTCCCATCACAAAACACGTTCTCCACTCAGGGAAACCATTGTCTCGTCACGGAACATGTTCACCGGGCAAGGAGCCCATTGCCCCCTCATAGACCACGTTCTCCACGCAGAGAGCCCATAGTCCCGTCACAGAACAGGGTCTCCACGCAGGGAGACCATTGTCCCGTCACAGAACACGTTCTCCACGCAGGGAACCCATTGTCCCGTCACAGACCGCGTTCTACATGCAGGGAGCCTATTGTCCCATCACAGACCAGGTTCTCCACGAATGGAGCCCATTGCCCCCTCATAGACCACGATCTCCACACAGAGAGCCCATTGTCCCGTCACAGAACACGTTCTCCATGTCGGGAGCCCATTGTCCCGTTACAGACCGCGTTCTCCACGCAGGGAGACCATTGTCCCATCACAGACCACGCCCTCCACGCAGGGAGCCCATTGCCCCGTCACAGAACATGTTCTCCACGCAGGGAGCCCACTGTCCTTCGCAGACCACGTTCTCCACGCAGGGAGCCCATTGTCCCGTCACAGAACACATTCTCCACGCAGGGAGCCCATTGTCCTGTCACGGAACATGTTCTCCCCGCAGGGAACCTCTTGTCCCGTCACAGTCCGCGTTCTACACGCAGGGAGCCTATTGTCCCATCACAGAACAGGTTCTCCACGAAGGGAGCCCATTGCCCGCTCATAGACCACGATCTCCACGCAGGGAGGCCGGTGACCAATCACAGGACACGTTCTCCACGCAGGGAGCCCATTGTCCATTCACAGAGCACGTTCTCCACGCAGGGACCCCATTGCCCCGTCACGGAACAGGTTCTCCAGGCAGGGAGCCCATTGCCCCGTCTCGGAACAGGTTCTCCATGCAGGGAGATTATTTGCCACCTCACGGAACAGGTTCTCCACGCAGGGAGATCATTGCCCCCTCACGAAACAGGTTCTCCCTGCAGGGAGCCCATTGCCCCGTCACGGAACATGTTCTCCACGCAGGGAGCCCATTGCCCCGTCTCGGAACAGGTTCTCCATGCAGGGAGATTATTTGCCCACTCACGGAACAGGTTCTCCACGCAGGGAGATCATTGCCCCCTCACGGACCAGGTTCTCCCTGCAGGGAGCCCATTGCCCCGTCACGGAACATGTTCTCCACGCAGGAAACCCGTTGTCCCGTCACGGAACCGGTTCTCCATGCAGGGAGCCCATTGTACCGTCACGGAACAGGGTCTCCAGGCAGGGAAGACATTGTCCCGTCACGGAATAGGTTCTCCACGCAGGGAACCCATTGTCCCGTCATGGAACAGGGTCTCCAGGCAGGGAACCCATTGTCCCGTCTCGGAACAGGGTCTCCACGCAGGGAACCCTTTGTCTCTCAAAGAACAGGGTCTCCACGCAGGGAACCCTTTGTCCCGTCACAGAACAGGTTCTCCAAGAAGGGAACCCGTAGTCCCGTCACAGAAGAGGTTCGCCATGCAGGGAACCTATTTTTCCGTCACGGAACCGGTTCTCCGCGCAGGGAACCCATTGTCCCGTCACGGAACATGTTCTCCAAGAAGGGAACCCTTTGTCCCGTCATGGAACAGGTTCTGCCCGCAGGGAGCCCATTGCCCCCTCCCAGGCAACGTTCTCCACGCAGGGATCTCATCGTCCCGTCAAAGAACACGTTCTCCACGCAGGGAGCCCATTGTCCCGTCACAGAACAGGTTCGCCACGCAGGGAACCCATTGACCCGACACGGAACATGTTCGCCATGCAGGGAACCCATTGTCCCGTCACGGAACATATTCTCCAAGAAGGGAACCCATTGTCCCGTCACGGAACATGTTCTACACGCAGGGAACCCATTGTCCCATCACAGAACACGTTCTACACGCAGGGAGCCTGTTGTCCCATCACAGAACAGGTTCTCCACGAAGGGAGCCCATTGCCCCCTCATAGACAACGATCTCCACGCAGGGAGCCCATTGTCCCGTCACAGAACACGTTCTCCATGTAGGGAGGCCCATTGTCCCGTCACAGACCGCGTTCTCCATGCAGGGAGGCCATTGTCCCATCACAGAACACGTTCTCCTCACAGGGAGCCCATTGTACCGCCACAGAACACGTTCTGCACGCAGGGAGCCCATTGACCCGTCACAGAACACGTTCTCCACGCAGGGAGCCCATTGCCCCGTCACGGAACAGGGTCTCCATGCAGGGAGATTATTTGCCCCCCCACAGAACAGGGTCTCCACGCAGGGAGCCCGTTGTCCCGTCACAGAACAGTGTCTCCGCACAGGGAACCCGTTGTCCCGTCACAGAACAGGTTCTCCACGCATTGAACCCATTGTCCCATCACGGAACATGTTCTCCACGCTGGGAACCCGTTGTCCCGTCACGGAACAGGGTCTCCAGGCAGGAAACCCCTTGTCCCGTCACAGAACAGGGTCTCCACGCAGGAAACCCCTTGTCCTGTCACGGAACATGTTCTCCACTCAGGGAACCCATTGTCCCGTCACGGAACATGTTCTCCAAGAAGGGAACCCTTTGTCCCGTCACGGAACAGGTTCTCCACGCAGGGAGGCTATTGACCAATCACAGACCACGTCCTCCACGCAGGGAGCCCATTGTCCTTCACAGACCACGTTCTCCACGCAGGGAGCCCATTGTCCCGTCATAGAACACGTTCTCCACACAGGGAACCCATTGTCCCGTCACAGACCGTGTTCTACACGCAGGGAGCCCATTGTCCCATCACAGAACAGGTTTTCCACGAAGGGAGCCCATTGCACGCTCATAGACCACGATCTAAAAGCAGGGAGGCCGTTGACCAATCACAGGACACGTTCTCCACGCAGGGAGCCCATTGTCCCGTCACAGAACACGTTCTCCACGCAGGGACCCCGTTGCCCCGTCACGGAACAGGTTCTCCATGCAGGGAGCCCATTGCCCCGTCTTGGAACAGGTTCTCCATGCAGGGAGATTATTTGCCCCCTCACGGAACAGGTTCTCCACGCAGGGAGATCATTGCCCCCTCACGGAACATGTTCTCCACGCAGGGACCCCATTGCCCCGTTACAGAACAGGTTCTCCACGCAGGGAGCCCATTGCTCCGTCTCGGAACAGGTTCTCCACGCAGGGAGCCCATTGCCTCGTCTCGGAACTGGTTCTCCATGCAGGGAGACTATTTGCCCCGTCACGGAACAGGTTCTCCACGCAGGGAGGTCATTGCCTCCTCACGGAACATGTTCTCCACGCCGGGAGCCCATTGTCCCGTTACAGAGCATGTTCTCCAAGCAGGGAGCCCATTGTCCCGTCATGGAACATGTTCTCCACTCAGGGAGCCCATTGTCCCGTCACGGAACATGCTCTCCATGCAGAGAGACATTGTCCCGTCACGGAACATGATCTCCACGCAGGGAGCCCATTGTCCCCTCACGGAACATGCTCTCCATGCAGAGAGCCCATTGTCCCGTCACAGAACATGTTCGCCATGCAGGGAACCCATTGTACATTCACGGAACATGTTCGCAACACAGGGAGCCCATTGCCCCTTCACAGACCACGGTCTACACGCAGGGAGCCCATTGTCCCGTCACGGAACACGTTCGCCACGCAGGGAAGCCATTGAACTGTCACGGAACATGTTCGCCATGCAGGGAACCCATTGACCCGTCACGGAACATGTTCGCCACGCAGGGAACACATTGCCCCGTCACGGAACACGTTCGCAACGCAGGGAACCCATTGTCCCATCACAAAACACGTTCTCCACACAGGGAAACCATTGTCCCGTCACGGAACATGTTCTCCAGGCAAGGAGCCCATTGCCCCCTCATAGACCACGTTCTCCACGCAGAGAGCCCATAGTCCCGTCACAGAACAGGGTCTCCACGCAGGGAGACCATTGTCCCGTCACAGAACACGTTCTCCACGCAGGGAACCCATTGTCCCGTCACAGACCGCGTTCTACATGCAGGGAGCCTATTGTCCCATCACAGACCAGGTTCTCCACGAATGGAGCCCATTGCCCCCTCATAGACCACGATCTCCACACAGGGAGCCCATTGTCCCGTCACAGAACACGTTCTCCATGTCGGGAGCCCATTGTCCCGTTACAGACCGCGTTCTCCACGCAGGGAGACCATTGTCCCATCACAGACCACGCCCTCCACGCAGGGAGCCCATTGTCACGTCACAGAACAGGGTCTCCACGCAGGGAGCCCATTGTCCCGTCACAGAACACGTTCTCCATGTAGGGAGGCCCATTGTCCCGTCACAGACCGCGTTCTGTATGCAGGGAGGCCATTGTCCCATCACAGAACACGTTCTCCTCACAGGGAGCCCATTGACCCGTCACAGAACACGTTCTCCACGCAGGGTGCCCATTGCCCCGTCACGGAACAGGTTCTCCATGCAGGGAGATTATTTGCCCCCCCACAGAACAGGTTCTCCACGCAGGGAGCCCATTGCCCCATCACGGAAGAGGTTCTCCATGCAGGGAGCCCATTGTCCCATCACAGAACATGTTCTCCACGCAGGGAGCCCATTGCTCCATAAAGGAACAGGTTCTCCATGCAGGGAAGCCATTGCCCCTTAAAGGAACAGGTTCTCCACGCAGGGAGCCCATTGCCACGTCACGGAACATGTTCTCCTCGCAGGGAACCCATCGTCCCATCATGGAGCCGGTTCTCCCTGCAGGGAGCCCATTGTCCCGTCACGGAACAGGGTTTCCAGGCAGGGAACCCATTGTCCCGTCACGGAAGAGGTTCTCCACGCAGGGAGCGTTTGTCCCGTCACGGAACAGGGTCCCCAGGCAGGGAAGCAATTGTCCCGTCACGGAACAAGTTCTCCAGGAAGGGAACCCATTGTCCCGTCATGGAACAGGGTCTCCACGCAGGGAACCAGTTTTCTCGACAGGGAAAAAGTTCTCCACGCAGGGAACCCATTGTCCCGTCACGGAACAGGCTCTCCACGCAGGGAACCCGTTGTCCCGTCACAGAAGAGGGTCTCCAGGCAGGAAACCCCTTGTCCCGTCACAGAACAGGGTCTTCACGCAGGGAACCCGCTGTCCCGTCAAAGAACAGGGTCTCCGCACTGGGAACCCGTTGTCCCGTCACAGAACAGGTTCTCCAGGCAGGGAACCCGTTGTCCCGTTACAGAACAGGGCCTCCAGGAAGGGAAATCATTGTCCCGTCACAGAACAGTGTCTCTGCGCAAGGAACCCCCTGTCCCATCACAGAACAGGGTCTCCAGGCAGGGAACCCCTTGTCCCATCACAGAATAGGTTCTCCAAGGAGGGATCCCGTTGTCCCGTCACGGAACAGTGTCTCCACGCTGGTAACCCCTTGTCCCGTCATAGAACAGGGTCTCCAGGCATGGAACCGGTTGCCCCGTCACAGAACAGGGTCTCCACGCAGGGAACCTGTAGTCCTGTCACAGGCCACGTTCTCCACGCAGTGAACCCATTTTTCCGTCACGGAACCGGTTCCCCGTGCAGGGAACCCATTGTCCCGTCACGGAACCGGTTCTCCGCGAAGGGAACTCATTGTCCCGTCACAAAACAGGTTCTCCAAGAAGGGAACCCATTGTCCCATCACGGAACACCTACTCCACGCAGGGAGCGCATTGTCCTGTCACGGAACAGGTTCTCCACGCAGGGAGCCCATTGTCCCATCACAGACCACATTCTCCACGCAGGGAGCTCATTGTCCCATCACAGAACATGTTCTCCAAGAAGGGAACCCATTGTCCCGTCACGGAACAGGGTCTCCAGGCAGGGAACCCGTTGTCCTGTCACGGAACATGTTCTCCAAGAAGGGAACCCTTTGTCCCGTCACGGAACATGTTCTCCACGCAGGGAGGCCATTGACCAATCACAGAGCACGTTCTCCACGCAGGGAACCCATTGCCCCGTCACAGACAACGTTCTCTACGCAGGGATCTCATCGTCCCTTCACAGAACACGTTCTCTACGCAGGGAGCCCATTGTCCCGTCACAGAACACGTTCTCCAATCAGGGACCTCATTGCCCCATCACGGAACAGGTTCTCCACGCAGGGAGATCATTGCCCTTTCATGGAACAGGTTCTCCACGCAGGGAGCCCATTGCCCCTTAACGGAACAGGTTCTCCATGCAGGGAGCCCATTGCCCTGTCACGGAGCAGGTTCTACACGCAGGGAGCCCATTGCCACGTCAAGGAACATGTTCTCCACGCAGGGAGCGCACTGCCCAGCCACGGAACCGGTTATCCACGCAGGGAGCCCATTGTCCCGTCACGGAAGAGGTTCTCCACGCAGGGAGCCCATTGTCCCGTCACAGAACAGGGTCTCCAGTCAGGGAACCCGTTGTCCCATCACAGAACAGTGTCTCCACGCAGGGAACCCATTGTCCTGTCACAGAACGGGGCCTCCACACAGGGAACCCAATGTCCCGTCACAGAACAGGGTCTCCACGCAGGGAACCCCTTGTCCCGTTACAGAGGAGGGTCTCCACGCAGGAAACCCGGTGTCCCGCCACAGAAAAGGGTCTCCAGGCCGGGAACCCGTTGTCCCGTCAGAGAACATTGTCTCCAGGCAGGGAACCCATTTTCCCGTGACAGAACAGGGTCTCCACACAGGGAACCCTTTGTCCCGTCGCAGAACAGGTTCTCCAAGCAGGGAACCCGTTGTCCCGTCACAGAACAGGGTCTCCACGCAGGGAACCCATTGTCCCGTCACAGCACAGTGTCTCCAAAAAGGGAACCCATTGTCCCGTCGCAGAACAGGGTCTCCACGCAGGGAACTCATTGTCCCGTCACAGAACTGTGTCGCCAGGCAGGGAACCGCTTGCGCCGTCACAAAACATTGTCTCCACGCAGGGAACCCGTTGTCCCGTCACAGAACAGGGCGTCCACGAGGGGAACCCCTGGTCCCGTCACAGAACAGGGTCTCCACGCAGGGAACCCCTTGTCCCGTCAGAGAACAGGGTCTCCACGCAGGGAACCCGTTGTCCCGTCACAGAACAGGGTCTCCAGGCAAGGAACCCGTTGCCCCGTCACAGCACAGTGTCTCCACGCAGGGAAACCCTTGTGTCGTCACAGAACAGGGTCTCCAGGCAGGGAAACCCTTGTGTCGTCACAGAAGAGTGTCTCCAGGCAGGGAACCCGTTGTCCCGTCACAGAACAGGGTCTCCACTCAAGGAACCCCTTGTCCCATCACAGAACAGGGTCTGCCAGCAGGGAATCCGTTGTCCCATCACAGAACAGGGTCTCCACACAGGGAACCCCTTGTCCCGTCACAGAACAGGGTCTCAAGGCAGGGAAACCTCTCTCCCGTCACAGAACAGGGTCTCCACGCAGGGAAACCGTTGTCCCACCACAGAACAGGGTCTCCCGGCAGGGAATCCGTTGTCCCACCAGAGAACAGAGTCTCCACGCATGGAACCCGTTGTCCCGTCACAGAACAGGGTCTCCAGGCAAGGAACCCGTTGTCCCGTCACAGCACAGTGTCTCCACGCAGGGAAACCTTGTCCCCTCACAGAACAGAGTCTCCAGGCAGGGAACCCATCCTCCCGTCACAGAAGAGTGTCTCCAGGCAGGGAACCCCTTGTCCCGTCACAGAACAGGGTCTCCACTCAGGGAAACCCTCGTCCCGTCACAGAATAGGGTCTGCCAGCAGGGAATCCGTTGTCATATCACAGAACAGGGTCTCCACATAGGGAACCCCTTGTCCTGTTACAGAACAGGGTCTCCAGGCAAGGAACCCCTTGTCCCTTCACAGCACAAAGTCTTCACGCTGGGAACCCATTGTCCCGTCACAGAGCAGGGTCTCCAAGCAGGGAACCCCTTGTGCCGTCACAGAACAGGGTCTCCACGAAGGGAACCAGTTGTCCCATCACAGAACAGGGTCACCACGCAGGGAAGCCGTTGTCCTGTCACAGAACAGGGTCTCCACGCAGGGAACCACTTGTCCCGTCACGGAACAGGGTCTCCGGGCAGGGAACCCGTTGTCCTGTCACAGAACAGTGTCTCCACGCAGAGAACCCGTTGTCCCGTCACAGAACAGTGTCTCCACGCAGGGAACCCGTTGTCCCGTCACAGAACTGGGTCTCCAGTCAGGGAACCCGTTGTCCCGTCACAGAACAGGGTCTCCACGCAGCGAACCCCTAGTCCCATCACAGAACAGGGTCTCCACGCAGGGAACCCATTGTCCTGTCACAGAACAGGGTCTCCATGCAGGGAATCCGTTGTCCTGTCACAGAACGGGGTCTCCAGGCAGGGAACCCTTTGTCCCGTCACAGAACAGGGTCTCCACGCAGGGAACCCGTTGTCCTGTCAGAGAACAGGGTCTCCACGCAGGGAACCCGTTCTCCCGTCACAGAACAGGGTCTCCACGCAGGGAACCCTTTGTCCCGTCACAGAACAGGGTCTCCACGCAGGGAACCCGTTGTCCCATCACAGAACAGGGTCTCCAGGCAGGGAACCCGTTGTCCCGTCACAGAACAGGGTCTCCACACAGGGAACCCCTTGTCCTGTCACAGAACAGTGTCTCCACGCAGGGAACCCATTGTCCTGTCACAGAACAGGGTCTCCACGCAGGGAGCCCGTTGTCCCATCACAGAACAGGGTCTCCACGAAGGGAACCCGTTGTCCCATCACAGAACAGGGTCTCCAGGCAGGGAACCCGTTGTCCCGTCACAGAACAGGGTCTCCAGGCAGGGAACCCGTTGTCCCATCACAGAACAGTGTCTCCACGCAGGGAACCCATTGTCCTGTCACAGAACGGGGTCTCCACACAGGGAACCCAATGTCCCGTCACAGAACAGGGTCTCCAGGCCGGGAACCCTTTGTCCCGTCAGAGAACATTGTCTCCAGGCAGGGAACCCATTGTCCCGTCACAGAACAGGGTCTCCACACAGGGAACCCTTTGTCCCTTCACAGAACAGGGTCTCAAAGCAGGGAACCCGTTGTCCCGTCACAGAACAGGTTCTCCACGTAGGGAACCCATTGTCCCGTCACAGCACAGTGTCTCCAAAAAGGGAACCCATTGTCCCGTCGCAGAACAGGGTCTCCACGCAGGGAACCCCTTGTCCCGTCACAGAACAGGGTCTCCACGTAGGGAACTCATTGTCCCGTCACAGAACTGTGTCGCCAGGCAGGGAACCGCTTGCGCCGTCACAAAACATTGTCTCCACGCAGGGAACCCGTTGTCCCGTCACAGAACAGGGTCTCCACGAGGGGAACCCCTGGTCCCGTCACAGAAGAGGGTCTCCACGCAGGAAACCCCTTGTCCCGTCAGAGAACAGGGTCTCCACGCAGGGAACCCGTTGTCCCGTCACAGAACAGGGTCTCCAGGCAAGGAACCCGTTACCCCGTCACAGCACAGTGTCTCCACGCAGGGAAACCCTTGTGTCGTCACAGAACAGGGTCGCCAGGCAGGGAACCCCTAGTCCCGTCACAGAAGAGTGTCTCCAGGCAGGGAACCCGTTGTCCCGTCACAGAACAGGGTCTCCACTCAAGGAACCCCCTGTCCCATCACAGAACAGGGTCTCCACTCAAGGAACCCCTTGTCCCATCACAGAACAGGGTCTGCCAGCAGGGAATCCGTTGTCCCATCACAGAACAGGGTCTCCACATAGGGAACCCCTTGTCCCATCACAGAACAGTGTCTCCAAGCAGGGAACCCGTTGTCCCGTCACAAATAGGTTCTCCAGGCAGGGAACCCCTCGCCCCGTCACAGAACAGGGTCTCCACTCAGGTAACCCCTTGTCCCTTCACAGAACAGGTTCTCCACGCAGGGAACCCCGTGTCCCGTCACAGAACAGGGTCTCCACGCAGGAAAAAAGTTGTCCTGTCGCAGCACAGGGTGTCCATTCAGAGAACCCATTGTCCCATCACAGAACATGGCCCCCATCAAGTGAACCCCTTGTCCCGTCACAGAAAAGGGTCTCCACGCAAGGAACCCCTTCTCCCATCACAGAACATGGTCTCCACGAAGGGAACCCCTTGTCCCTTCACAGCACATGGTCTCCACGAAGGGAACCCGTTGTCCCTTCATAGAACAGGGTCTCCAGGCAGGAAACCCGTTGTCCCATCACAGAACAGGGTCTGCCCGCAGGGAACCCCTTGTCCCGTCACAGAACAGGGTCTACACGCAGGGAAACCCTTGTGTCGTCACAGAACAGGGTCTCCACGCAGGGAACCCCTTGTCCCGTCACGGAACAGGGTCTCCAGGCAGGGAACCCATTGTCCTGTCACAGAACAGGGTCTCCACGCAGGGAACCTGTTGTCCGTCACGAAACAGGGTCTCCACGCAGGGAACCCCTTGTCCCGTCACAGAAGAGTGTCTCCAGTCAGGGAACCCGTTGTCCCGTCACAGAACAGGGTCTCCACTCAGGGAACCCCTTGTCCCGTCACAGAAAAGGGTCTGCCAGCAGGGAATCCGCTGTCCCATCGCAGAACAGGGTCTCCACACAGGGAACCCCTTGTCCCGTCACAGAACAGGGTCTCCAGGCAAGGAACCCGTGGTCCCGTCACAGCAGAGGGTCTCCAGGCAGGGAACCCGTTGTCCCGTCACAAAACAGTGTCTCAAGGCAGGGAACCCCTTGTGCCGTCACAGAACAGGGTCTCCAGCCGGGGAACACGTTGTCCCGTCACAGAACAGGGTCTCCACGCAGGGAACCCGCTGTCCCATCACAGAACAGTGTCACCACGCAGGGAACCCGTTGTCCCGTCTCAGCACAGGGTCTCCAGGCAGGGAAACCCTTGCCCCGTCACAGAACAGGGTCTCCATGCAGGGAACCTGTTCTCCCGTCACAGAACAGGTTCTGCACGCATTGAACCCGTTGTCCCGTCACAGAACAGGGTCTCCACGCAGGGAACCAGTTGTCCCGTCACAGCACATGGTCTCCAGGCAGGGAACCCATTGTCGCGTCACAGAACAGAGTCTCCCGGCAGGGAACCCGTTGTCCTGTCACAGAACAGGGGCTCCAAAAAGGGAACCCCTTTTCCCGTCACGGAACAGGGTCTCCAGTCAGGTAACCCATTGTCCCGTCACAGAACAGGGTCTCCTAGCAGGGAACCCCTTGTCCCGTCACAGAATAGGGTCTCCCGACAGGGAATCCGTTGTCCCATCACAGAACAGGGTCTCCACGCAGGGAACCCGTTGTCCCGTCACAGAACAGGGTCTCCACGCAGGGAACCCCTTGTCCCGTCATAGAACAGGGTCTCCACGCAGGGAACCCGTTGTCCCGTCACAGAACAGGGTCTCCGGGCAAGGAACCCGTTGCCCCGTCACAGAACAGGGTCTGCCAGCAGGGAACCCATTGTCCCGTCACAGAACAGGGTCTCCACTCAGGGAACCCCTTGTCCCGTCACAGAACAGGGTCTGCCAGCAGGGAATCCGTTGTCCCGTCACAGGACAGGGTCTCCACACAGGGAACCCCTTGTCCCGTCACAGAACAGGGTCTCCAGGCAAGGAACCCGTTGTCCCGTCACAGCACAGGGTCTCCACGCTGGGAACCCGTTGTCCCGTCACAGAACAGTGTCTCCATGCAGGTAACTCTTTGTCCCGTCACAGAACAGGGTCTCCAAGCAGGGAACCCATTGTCCCGTCACAGAACAGGGTCTCCACTCAAGGAACCCCTTCTCCCGTCACAGAACAGGGTCTGCCAGCAGGGAATCCGTTGTCCCGTCACAGAACTGTGTCTCCACGCAGGGAAACCCTTGTGTCGTCACAGAACAGGGTCTCCAGGCAGGGAACCCCTTGTCCCGTCAGAGAAGAGTGTCTCCAGGCAGGGAACCCGTTGTCCCGTCACAGAACAGGGTCTCCACTCAGGGAACCCCTTGTCCCGTCACAGAACAGGGTCTGCCAGGAGGGAATCCGTTGTCCCATCACAGAACACGGTCTCCACACAGGGAACCCCTTGTCCCGTCACAGAACAGGGTCTCCAGGCAAGGAACCCGTTGTTCCGTCACAGCACAGGGTCTCCACGCTGGGAACCCGTTGTCCCGTCACAGAACAGGGTCTCCAAGCAGGGAACCCCTTGTGCCATCACAGAACAGGGTCTCCAGCCGGGGAACCCGTTGTCCCGTCACAGAACAGGGTCTCCACGCAGGGAACCTATTGACCCATCACAGAACAGTGTCACCACGCAGGGAACCCGTTGTCCTGTCACAGAACAGGGTCTCCACGCAGGGAACCACTTTTCCCGATATGGAACAGGGTCTCCGGCCTGGGAACCCGTTGTCCTGTCACAGAACAGGGTCTCCACGCAGGGAACCCGTTGTCCCGTCACAGAACAGTGGCTCCATGCAGGTAACTCTTTGTCCCGTCAGAGAACAGGGTCTCCACGCAGGGAACCCGTTTTCCCATCACAGAACAGGGTCTCCACGCAGGGAACCCTTTGTCCCGTCACAGAAGAGTGTCTCCAGGCAGGGAACCCCTTGTCCCGTCACAGAACAGGGTCTCCACTCAAGGAACCCCTTCTCCCGTCACAGAACAGGGTCTGCCAGCAGGGAATCCGTTGTCCCATCACAGAACAGTGTCTCCACGCAGGGAACCCGTTGTCCCGTCACAAATAGGTTCTCCAGGCAGGGAAATCCTCGCCCCGTCACAGAACAGGGTCTCCACGCTGGGAACCCCTTGTCCCGTCACAGAACAGGGTCTCCACGCAGGGAAAAAGTCGTTCCGTCGCAGCACAGGGTGTCTATGCAGAGAACCCATTGTCACGTCACAGAATTTGGCCCCCATCAAGTGAACCGCTTGTGCCGTCTCAGAACAGGTTCTCCTGTCAAGGAACTCCTTGTCCCGTCAAAGAAAAGGGTCTCCACGCAAGGAACCCGTTGTCCCATCACAGAACATGGTCTCCACGGAGGGAACCCCTTGTCCCTTCACAGCACAGGGTCTCCACGAAGGGAACCCGTTGTCCCTTCATAGAACAGGGTGTCCAGGCAGGAAACCCGTTGTCCCGTCACAGAACAGGGTCTGCACGCAGGGAACCCCTTGTCCCGTCACAGAACAGGGTCTCCACGCTGGGAACCACTTGTGTCGTCACAGAACAGGGTCTCCACGCAGGGAACCCCTTGTCCCGTCACAGAACAGGGTGTCCAGGCAAGGAACCCGTTGTCCAGTCACAGAACAGGGTCTCCACACAGGGAACCCCTTGTCCCATCACAGAACAGGGTCTGCAGGCAAGGAACCCGTTGTCCCGTCACAGCACAGGGTCTCCACGCAGGGAACCCGTTGTCCCGTCACAGAACAGGGTCTCCAAGCAGGGAACCCCTTGTGCCGTCACAGAACAGGGTCTCCAGCCGGGGAACCCGTTGTCCCGTCGCAGAACAGGGTCTCCACGCAGGGAACCTATTGACCCATCACAGAACAGTGTCACCACGCAGGGAACCCGTTGTCCTGTCACAGAACAGGGTCTCCACGCAGGGAACCACTTGTCCCGTTATGGAACAGGGTCTCCGGGCAGGGAACCCGTTGTCCTGTCACAGAACAGGGTCTCCACGCAGGGAACCCGTTGTCCCGTCACAGAACAGTGTCTCCAAAAAGGGAACCCATTGCCCCGTCGCAGAACAGGGTCTCCACGCAGGGAACCCGTTGTCCCATCACAGAACAGGGTCTCCACGTAGGGAACTCATTGTCCCGTCACAGAACTGTGTCGCCAGGCAGGGAACCCCTTGCCCCGTCACAAAACATTGTCTCCACTCAGGGAACCCGTTGTCCCGTCACAGAACAGGGTCTCCAGGCAGGGAACCCCTGGTCCCGTCACAGAACAGGGTCTCCACTCAGGGAACCCCTTGTCCCGTCACAGAACAGGGTCTCCACGCTGGGAACCCGTTGTCCCGTCACAGAACAGGGTCTCCACGCAGGGAACCCGTTGCCCGGTCACAGCACAGTGTCTCCATGCAGGGAAACCCTTGTGTCGTCACAGAACAGGGTCTCCAGGCAGGGAACCCCTTCTCCCATCACAGAACAGTGTCTCCAGGCAGGGAACCCGTTGTCCCGTCACAAATAGGTTCTCCAGGCAGGGAACCCCTCGCCCCGTCACAGAACAGGGTCTCCAAGCAGGGAACCCCTTGTCCCTTCACAGAACAGGTTCTCCACGCAGGGAACCCCTTGTCCCGTCACAGAACAGGGTCTCCACGCAGGGAAAAAGTTGTTCCGTCGCAGCACAGGGTGTCCATGCCGATAACCCATTGTCACGTCACAGAATATGGCCCCCATCAAGTGAACCACTTGTGCCGTCACAGAACAGGTTCTCCTGTCAAGGAACTCCTTGTCCCGTCAAAGAAAAGGGTCTCCACGCAAGGAACCCGTTGTCCCATCACAGAACATGGCCTCCACGAAGGGAACCCCTTGTCCCTTCACAGCACAGGGTCTCCACGAAGGGAACCCGTTGTCCCTTCATAGAACAGGGTGTCCAGGCAGGAAACCTGTTGTCCCGTCACAGAACAGGGTCTGCACGCAGAGAACCCCTTGTCCCGTCACAGAACAGGGTCTCCACGCTGGGAACCACTTGTGCCGTCACAGAACAGGGTCTCCACGCAGGGAATCCATTCTCCCGTCACAGAACAGGGTGTCCAGGCAGGGAACCCGTTGTCCCTTCACAGAACAGGGTCTCCAGGCAGGGAACCCGTTGTCCCGTCACAGAACAGGGTGTCCAGGCAGGGAACCCGTTGTCCAGTCACAGAACAGGGTCTCCACGCAGGGAACCCGTTGTCCCGTCACAGAACAGGGACTCCAGGCAGGGAACCTGTTGTCCGTCACGTAACAGGGTCTCCACGCAGGGAACCCCTTGTCCCGTCACAGAACAGGGTCTCCAGTCAGGGAACCCATTGTCCCGTCACAGAACAGGGTCTCCACGCAGGGAATCCGTTGTCCCATCACAGAACAGAGTCTCCACGCAGGGAATCCATTCTCCCGTCACAGAACAGGGTCTCCAGGCAGGGAACCTGTTGTCCCGTCACAGAACAGGGTCTCCACGCATGGAACCCATTGTCCCGTCACAGAACAGGGTCTCCACGCAGGGAACCCGTTGTCCCGTCACAGAACAGGGTCTCCACGCAGGGAAAACCTTGTCCCGTCACAGAACAGGGTCTCCACGCTGGGAACCCGTTGTCCCATCACAGAACAGGGTCTCCACGAAGGGAACCCGTTGTCCCATCACAGAACAGGGTCTCCAGGCAGGGAACCCGTTGTCCCGTCACAGAACAGGGTCTCCAGTCAGGGAACCCGTTGTCCCATCACAGAACAGTGTCTCCACGCAGGGAACCCATTGTCCTGTCACAGAACGGGGTCTCCACACAGGGAACCCAATGTCCCGTCACAGAACAGGGTCTCCACGCAGGGAACCACTTGTCCCGTTACAGAGGAGGGTCTCCACGCAGGAAACCCGGTGTCCCGCCACAGAAAAGGGTCTCCAGGCCGGGAACCCGTTGTCCCGTCAGAGAACATTGTCTCCAGGCAGGGAACCCATTTTCCCGTCACAGAACAGGGTCTCCACACAGGGAACCCTTTGTCCCGTCACAGAACAGGGTCTCCAAGCAGGGAACCCCTTGTCCCGTCACAGAACAGGGTCTCCACGCAGGGAACCCATTGTCCCGTCACAGCACAGTGTCTCCAAAAAGGGAACCCATTGTCCCGTCGCAGAACAGGGTCTCCACGCAGGGAACCCGTTGTCCCGTCACAGAACAGGGTCTCCACGTAGGGAACTCATTGTCCCGTCACAGAACTGTGTCGCCAGGCAGGGAACCGCTTGCGCCGTCACAAAACATTGTCTCCACGCAGGGAACCCGTTGTCTCGTCACAGAACAGGGTCTCCACGCAGGGAACCCATTGTCCCGTCACAGAACAGGGTCTCCACGCAGGGAACCCCTTGTCCCGTCAGAGAACAGGGTCTCCACGCAGGGAACCCGTTGTCCCGTCACAGAACAGGGTCTCCAGGCAAGGAACCCGTTGCCCCGTCACAGCACAGGGTCTCCACGCAGGGAAACCCTTGTGTCGTCACAGAACAGGGTCTCCAGGCAGGGAACCCCTTGTCCCGTCACAGAAGAGTGTCTCCAGGCAGGGAACCCGTTGTCCCTTCACAGAACAGGGTCTCCACTCAAGGAACCCCTTGTCCCGTCACAGAACAGGGTCTGCCAGCAGGGAATCCGTTGTCCCATCACAGAACAGGGTCTCCACACAGGGAACCCCTTGTCCCGTCACAGAACAGGGTCTCCACGCAGGGAACCCGTTGTCCCGTCACAGAACAGGGTCTCAAGGCAGGGAAAACGCTCTCCCGTCACAGAACAGGGTCTCCACGCAGGGAAACCGTTGTCCCGTCACAGAACAGGGTCTCCCGGCAGGGAATCCGTTGTCCCACCAGAGAACAGAGTCTCCACGCAGGGAACCCGTTGTCCCGTCACAGAACAGGGTCTCCAGGCAAGGAACCCGTTGTCCCGTCACAGCACAGTGTCTCCACGCAGGGAACCCTTGTCCCCTCACAGAACAGAGTCTCCAGGCAGGGAACCCATCCTCCCGTCACAGAAGTGTGTCTCCAGACAGGGAACCCCTTGTCCCGTCACAGAACAGGGTCTCCACTCAGGGAAACCCTCGTCCCGTCACAGAATAGGGTCTGCCAGCAGGGAATCCGTTGTCATATCACAGAACAGGGTCTCCACATAGGGAACCCCTTGTCCTGTTACAGAACAGGGTCTCCAGGCAAGGAACCCGTTGTCCCTTCACAGCACAAAGTCTTCACGCTGGGAACCCATTGTCCCGTCACAGAGCAGGGTCTCCAAGCAGGGAACCCCTTGTGCCGTCACAGAACAGGGTCTCCAGCCGGGGAACACGTTGTCCCGTCACAGAACAGTGTCTCCACGCAGGGAACCCTTTGTCCCGTCACAGAACAGGGTCTCCACGCAGCGAACCCCTTGTCCCATCACAGAACAGGGTCTCCACGCAGGGAACCCGTTGTCCCGTCACAGAACTGGGTCTCCAGTCAGGGAACCCCTTGTCCCACCACAGAACAGGGTCTCCCCGAAGGGAACCCGTTGTCCCGTCACAGCACAGTGTCTCCAAGAAGGGAACCCATTGTCCCGTCGCAGAACAGGGTCTCTAAGCAGGGAACCCGTTGTCCCAACACAGAACAGGGTCTCCACGTAGGGAACCCATTGTCCCGTCACAGAACTGTGTCGCCAGGCAGGGAACCCCTTGTCCCGTCACAAAACACTGTCTCCACGCAGGGAATCCGTTGTCCCGTCACAGAACAGGGTCTCCACGAGAGGAACCCCTGGTCCCGTCACAGAACAGGGTCTCCATGCAGGGAACCCCTTGTCCCGCAACAGAACAGGGTCTCCACACAGGGAAACCCTTGTCCCGTCAGAGAAGAGTGTCTCCAGGCAGGGAACACGTTGTCCCGTCACAGAACTGGGTCTCCACACAGGGAACCCCTTGTCCCGTCACAGAACAGGGTCTCCAGGCAAGGAACCCCTTGTCCCATCACAGAACAGTGACTCCAGGCAGGGAACCCCTTGTGCCGTCACAGAACAGGGTTTCCAGCCGGGGAACACGTTGTCCCGTCTCAGAACAGGGTCTCCAAAAAGGGAACCCCTTGTCCCATCACAGAACGGTGTCTCCACGCAGGGAACCCGTTGTCCCATCGCAGAACAGGGTCTGCAGCAGGGAACCTGTTGTCCCGTCACAGAACAGGTTCTCCACGCAGGGATCCCGTTGTCCCGTCACAGAACAGGGTCTCCACGCAGGGAACCAGTTGTCCCGTCACAGCACGTGGTCTCCAGGCAGGGAACCCATTGTCCCGTCACAGAACAGAGTCTCCTGGCAGGGAACCCGTTGTCCTGTCACAGAACAGGGCCTCCAAAAAGGGAACCCCTTTTCCCGTCACGGAACAGGGTCTCCAGTCAGGGAACCCATTGTCCTGTTACAGAACAGGGTCTCCACGCAGGGAACCCCTTGTCCCGTCACAGAACAGTGTCTCCAGGCAGGGAACCCCTTGTGCCGTCACAGAACAGGGTCTCCAGCCTTGGAAAACTTTGTCCCGTCACAGAACAGGGTCTCCACGCTGGGAACCCCTCGGCCCGTCACAGAACAGGGTCTCCAAGCAGGGAACCCCTTGTCCCTTCACAGAACAGGGTCTCCACGCAGGGAACCCCTTGTCCCGTCACAGAACAGGGTCTCCACGCAGGGAAAAAGTTGTCCCGTCGCAGCACAGGGTGTCCATTCAGAGAAGCCATTGTCCCGTCACAGAATATGGCCCCCATCAAGTGAACCACTTGTGCCGTCACAGAACAGGTTCTCCTGTCAAGGAACCAATTGTCCCGTCACAGAAAAGGGTCTCCACGCAAGGAACCCCTTGTCCCATCACAGAACATGGTCTCCACGAAGGGAACCCCTTGTCCCTTCACAGCACAGGGTCTCCACGAAGGGAACCCGTTGTCCCTTCATAGAACAGGGTCTCCAGGCGGGAAACCCGTTGTCCCGTCACAGAACAGGGTCGGCCCGCAGGGAACCCCTTGTCCCGTCACAGAACAGGGTCTACACGCAGGGAACCCCTTGTGTCGTCACAGAACAGGGTCTCCACGCAGGGAACCCCTTGTCCCGTCACGGAACAGGGTCTCCACGCAGGGAACCCGTTGTCCCTTCACAGAACAGGGTCTACACGCAGGGAACCTGTTGTCCGTCACGGAACAGGGTCTCCACGCAGGGAACCCCTTGTCCCGTAACAGAAGAGTGTCTCCAGTCAGGGAACCCGTTGTCCCGTCACAGAACAGGGTCTCCACGCAGGGAACCCGTTGTCCCGTCACAGAACAGGGTCTGCCAGCAGGGAATCCGTTGTCCCATCACAGAACAGGGTCTCCACACAGGGAACCCCTTGTCCCGTCACAGAACAGGGTCTCCAGGCAAGGAACCCGTTGTCCCTTCACAGCACAGGGTCTCCACACCGGGAACCCCTTGTCCCGTCACAGAACAGGGTCTCCAGGCAGGGAACCCCTTGTGCCGTCACAGAACAGGGTCTCCAGCCGGGGAACACGTTGTCCCGTCACAGAACAGGGTCTCCACGCAGGGAACCCGTTGTCCCATCAGAGAACAGTGTCACCACGCAGGGAACCCGTTGTCCTGTCACAGAACAGGGTCTCCATGCAGGGAATCCGTTGTCCCATCGCAGAACAGGGTCTCCAGGCAGGGAACCTGTTGCCTCGTCACAGAACAGGTTCTCCACGCAGGGAACCCGTTGTCCCGTCACAGCACATGGTCTCCAGGCAGGGAACCCATTGTCCCGTCACAGAACAGAGTCTCCTGGCAGGGAACCCGTTGTCCTGTCACAGAACAGGGCCTCCAAAAAGGGAACCACTTTTCCCGTCACGGAGCAGGGTCTCCAGTCAGGGAACCCTTTGTCCCGTCACAGAACAGGGTCTCCACGCAGGGAACCCGTTGTCCTGTCACAGAACAGGGTCTCCACGCAGGGAACCCATTGTCCCTTCATAGAACAGGGTCTCCACGCTGGGAACCCGTTGTCCCGTCACAGAACAGGGTCTCAAGGCAGGGAAACCGCTCTCCCGTCACAGAACAGGGTCTCCACGCAGGGAACCCGTTGTCCCGTCACAGAACAGGGTCTCCCGGCAGGGAATCTGTTGTCCCACCAGAGAACAGAGTCTCCACGCAGGGAACCCGTTGTCCCGTCACAGAACAGGGTCTCCAGGCAAGGAACCCGTTGTCCCGTCACAGCACAGTGTCTCCACGCAGGGAACCCTTGTCCCCTCACAGAACAGAGTCTCCAGGCAGGGAACCCATCCTCCCGTCACAGAAGAGTGTCTCCAGGCAGGGAACCCCTTGTCCCGTCACAGAACAGGGTCTCCACTCAGGGAAACCCTCGTCCCGTCACAGAATAGGGTCTGCCAGCAGGGAATCCGTTGTCATATCGCAGAACAGGGTCTCCACATCGGGAACCCCTTGTCCTGTTACAGAACAGGGTCTCCAGGCAAGGAACCCGTTGTCCCTTCACAGCACAAAGTCTTCACGCTGGGAACCCATTGCCCCGTCACAGAGCAGGGTCTCCATGCAGGGAACCCCTTGTGCCGTCACAGAACAGGGTCTCCAGCCGGGGAACACGTTGTCCCGTCACAGAACAGTGTCTCCAGGCAGGGAACCCCTTGTCCCGTCACAGAACAGGGTCTCCACGCAGGGAACCCGTTGTCCCGTCACAGAACTGGGTCTCCAGTCAGGGAACCCGTTGTCCCACCACAGAACAGGGTCTCCACGAAGGGAACCAGTTGTCCCGTCACAGCACAGTGTCTCCAAGAAGGGAACCCATTGTCCCGTCGCAGAACAGGGTCTCTAAGCAGGGAACCCGTTGTCCCAACACAGAACAGGGTCTCCACGTAGGGAACCCATTGTCCCGTCACAGAAATGTGTCGCCAGGCAGGGAACCCCTTGTCCCGTCACAAAACACTGTCTCCACGCAGGGAATCCGTTGTCCCTTCACAGAACAGGGTCTCCACGAGGGGAAACCCTGGTCCCGTCACAGAAGAGGGTCTCCACGCAGGGAACCCCTTGTCCCGCAACAGAACAGGGTCTCCACACAGGGAACCCCTTGTCCCGTCAGAGAAGAGTGTCTCCAGGCAGGGAACACGTTGTCCCGTCACAGAACAGGGTCTCCACGCAGGGAACCCCTTGTCCTGTCACAGAACAGGGTCTCCAGGCAAGGAACCCCTTGTCCCATCACAGAACAGTGACCCCAGGCAGGGAACCCCTTGTGCCGTCACAGAACAGGGTTTCCAGCCGGGGAACACCTTGTCCCGTCTCAGAACAGGGTCTCCACGCAGGGAACCCCTTGTCCCATCACAGAACGGTGTCTCCACGCAGGGAACCCGTTGTCCCATCGCAGAACGGGGTCTGCAGCAGGGAACCTGTTGTCCCGTCACAGAACAGGTTCTCCACGCAGGGATCCCGTTGTCCCGTCACAGAACAGGGTCTCCACGCAGTTGACCAGTTGTCCCGTCTCAGCACGTGGTCTCCAGGCAGGGAACCCATTGTCCCGTCACAGAACAGAGTCTCCTGGCAGGGAACCCGTTGTCCTGTCACAGAACAGGTCCTCCAAAAAGGGAACCCCTTTTCCCGTCACGGAACAGGGTCTATAGTCAGGGAACCCATTGTCCTGTCACAGAACAGGGTCTCCACGCAGGGAACCCCTTGTCCCGTCACAGAACAGTGTCTCCAGGCAGGGAACCCCTTGTGCCGTCACAGAACAGGGTCTCCAGCCTTGGAAAACTTTGTCCAGTCACAGAACAGGGTCTCCACGCAGGGAACCCATTGTCCCGTCATAGAACAGGGTCTCCACGCTGGGAACCCCTTGTCCCGTCACAGAACAGGGTCTCCACGCAGGGAACCCGTTGTCCTGTCACAGAACAGTGTCTCCACGCAGGGAACCCGTTGTCCCGTCACAAATAGGTTCTCCAGGCAGGGAACCCCTCGGCCCGTCACAGAACAGAGTCTCCCGGCAGGGAACCCGTTGTCCCGTCACAGAACAGGGCCTCCAAAAAGGGAACCCCTTTTCCCGTCACGGAACAGGTTCTCCAGTCAGGTAACCCATTGTCCCGTCACAGAACAGGGTCTCCACGCAGGGAACCCCTTGTCCCGTCACAGAACAGGGTCTCCACGCAGGGAACCCCTTGTCCCGTCAGAGAACAGTGTCTCCAGGCAGGAAACCCCTTGTCCCGTCACAGAACTGTGTCTCCAGGCAGGGAACCCATTGTCCCGTCACAGAACAGGGTCTCCACGCAGGGAACCCATTGTCCCGTCATAGAACAGGGTCACAACGCAGGGAACCCGTTGTCCCGTCACAGAACAGGGTCTCCACGCAGGGAACCCCTTGTCCCGTCACAGAACAGGGTCTGCCAGCAGGGAATCCGTTGTCCCATCACAGAACAGGGTCTCCACACAGGGAACCCCTTGTCCCGTCACAGAACAGGGTCTCCAGGCAAGGAACCCGTTGTCCCGTCACAGCACAGGGTCTCAACGCTGGGAACCCGTTGTCCCGTCACAGAACAGGGTCTCCAAGCAGGGAACCCCTTGTGCCATCACAGAAAAGGTCTCCAGCCGGGGAACCCGTTGTCCCGTCACAGAACAGGGTCTCCACGCAGGGAACCTATTGACCCATCACAGAACAGTGTCACCGAGCAGGGAACCCGTTGTCCTGTCACAGAACAGGGTCTCCACGCAGGGAACCACATTTCCCGTTATGGAACAGGGTCTCCGGGCGGGGAACCCGTTGTCCTGTCACAGAACAGGGTCTCCAGGCAGGGAACGCGTTGTCCCGTCACAGAACAGGGTCTCCCGGCAGGGAATCCCTTGTCCCACCAGACAACAGGGTCTCCACGAGGGGAACCCGTTGTCCCGTCACAGAACAGGGTCTCCACGCAGGGAACCCGTTGTCCCGTCACAGAACAGGGTCTCCCGGCAGGGAATCCCTTGTCCCACCAGAGAATAGGGTCTCCAAGCAGGGAACCCGTTGTCCCGTCACAGAACAGGGTCTCCAAGCAGGGAACCCCTTGTGCCGTCACCGAACAGGGTCTCCAGTCGGGGAAAAACGTTGTCCCGTCACAGAACAGGGTCTCCAGGCAGGGAACCCCTTGTCCCGTCACAGCACAGGGTCTTCACGCTGGGAACCCCTTGTCCCGTCACAGAATAGGGTCTCCAGCCGGGGAACCCCTTGTCCCGTCACGGAACTGTGTCTCCAGGCAGGGAATCCCTTGTCCCACCAGAGAACAGGGTCTCCACGCAGGGAACCCGTTGTCCCGTCACAGAACAGGTTCTCCACGCAGGGAACCCGTTGTCCCGTCACAGAACAGGGTCTCCAGGCAAGGAACGCGTTGTCCCGTCACAGCACAGTGTCTCCACGCAGGGAACCCATTGTCCCGTCACAGAACAGGGTCTCCACGCAGGGAACCCCTTGTCCCGTCACAGAAGAGTGTCTCCAGGCAGGGAACCCGTTGTCCCGTCACAGAACAGGATCTCCACTCAGGGAACCCCTTGTCCCGTCACAGAACAGGGTCTCCAGGCAAGGAACCCGTTGTCCCGTCACAGCACAGGGTCTCCAGGCAGGGAACCCCTTGTGTCGTCAAAGAACAGGGTCTCCAGCCGGGGAACATGTTGTCCCATCACAGAACAGGGTCTTCACGCAGGGAACATATTGTCCCATCACAGAACAGTGTCACCACGCAGGGAACCCGTTGTCCTGTCACAGAACAGATCTCCATGCAGGGAATCCGTTGTCCCATCGCAGAACAGGGTCTCCAGGCAGGGAACCCCTTGTCCCTTCACAGCACAGGGTCTCCACGAAGGAAACCCGTTGTCCCTTCATAGAACAGGGTCTCCAGGCAGGAAACCCGTTGTCCCGTCACAGAACAGGGTCTGCCCGCTGGGAACCCCTTGTCCCGTCACAGAACAGGGTCTCCACGGAGGGAACCCCTTGTGTCGTCACAGAACAGGGTCTCCACGCAGGGAACCCCTTGTCCCGTCACAGAACAGGGTCTCCACGCAGGGAACCCCTTGTCCCGTCACAGAAAAGGGTCTCCACGCAGGGAACCCGTTGTCCCGTCACAGAAGAGGGTCTCCACGCAGGGAATCCGTTGTCCCATCACAGAACAGGGTCTCCACCCAGGGAACCCATTGTCCCATCACAGAACAGGGTCTCCACGCAAGGAACCCGTTGTCCCGTCACAGCACAGGGTCTCCAGGCAGGGAAACCCTTGCCCCGTCACAGAACAGGGTCTCCAGGCGGGGAACCCCTTGTGCCGTCACAGAACAGGGTCTCCAGCCGGGGAACACGTTCTACCGCCACAGAATAGGGTCTCCCGACAGGGAATCCGTTCTCCCATCACAGAACAGTGTCTCCGGGCAGGGAACCCGTTGTCCTGTCACAGAACTGTGTCTCCACGCAGGGAACCCCTTGTCCCGTCAGAGAACAGGGTCTCCACGCATGGAACCCGTTGTCCCGTCACAGAACAGGGTCTCCACTCAGGGAACCCCTTGTCCCATCACAGAACAGGGTCTGCCAGCAGGGAATCCGTTGTCCCATCAGAGAACATGGTCTCCACGAAGGGAAACCCTTGTCCCTTCACAGCACAGGGTCTCCACGAAGGGAACCCGTTGTCCCTTCATAGAACAGGGTGTCCAGGCGGGAAACCCGTTGTCCCTTCATAGAACAGGGTCTGCCCGCATGGAACCCCTTGTTCCGTCACAGAACAGGGTCTCCAGGCAGGGAACCCCTTGTGTCGTCACAGAACAGGGTCTCCACGCAGGGAACCCCTTGTCCCGTCACGGAACAGGGTCTCCAGGCAGGGAACCCGTTGTCCCATCACAGAACAGGGTGTCCAGGCAGGGAACCCGTTGTCCCTTCACAGAACAGGGTCTCCACGCAGGGAACCCATTGTCCCGTCACAGAACAGGGTCTCCACGCAGGGAACCTGTTGTCCGTCACGGAACAGGGTCTCCACGCAGGGAACCCCTTGTCCCGTCACAGAAGAGTGTCTCCAAGCAGGGAAACCGTTGTCCCGTCACAGAACAGGGTCTCCACTCAGGGAACCCCTTGTCCCGTCACAGAACAGGGTCTGCCAGCAGGGAATCCGTTGTCCCATCACAGAACAGGGTCTCCACACAGGGAACCCCTTGTCCCGTCACAGAACAGGGTCTCCAGGCAAGGAACCCGTTGTCCCTTCACAGCACAGGGTCTCCAGGCAGGGAACCCGTTGTCCCGTCACAGAACAGGGTCTCCAGGCAGGGAACCCCTTGTGCCGTCACAGAACAGGGTCTCCAGCCGGGGAACACGTTGTCCCATCACAGAACAGGGTCTCCACACCGGGAGCCCCTTTTCCCATCAGAGAACAGTGTCACCACGCAGGGAACCCGTTGTCCTGTCACAGAACAGGGTCTCCATGCAGGGAATCCGTTGTCCCATCGCAGAACAGGGTCTCCAGGCAGGGAACCTGTTGTCCCGTCACAGAACAGGTTCTCCAGGCAGGAAACCCGTTGTCCCGTCACAGAACAGGGTCTCCACGCAGGGAACCAGTTGTCCCGTCACAGCACATGGTCTCCAGGCAGGGAACCCATTGTCCCGTCACAGAACGGAGTCTCCTGGCAGGGAACCCGTTGTCCTGTCACAGAACAGGGCCTCTAAAAAGGGAACCCCTTTTCCCGTCACGGAACAGGGTCTCCAGTCAGGGAACCCATTGTCCCGTCACAGAACAGGGTCTCCACGCAGGGAACCCGTTGTCCCATCACAGAACAGGGTCTCCCGGCAGGGAATCCGTTGTCCCATCACAGCACAGGGTCTCCAGGCAGGGAACCCGTTGTCCCGTCACAGAACAGGGTCTCCAGGCAGGGAACCCCTTGTGCCGTCACAGAACAGGGTCTCCAGCCGGGGAACACGTTGTCCCATCACAGAACAGGGTCTCCACACCGGGAGCCCCTTTTCCCATCAGAGAACAGTGTCACCACGCAGGGAACCCGTTGTCCTGTCACAGAACAGGGTCTCCATGCAGGGAATCCGTTGTCCCATCGCAGAACAGGGTCTCCAGGCAGGGAACCTGTTGTCCCGTCACAGAACAGGTTCTCCAGGCAGGAAACCCGTTGTCCCGTCACAGAACAGGGTCTCCACGCAGGGAACCAGTTGTCCCGTCACAGCACATGGTCTCCAGGCAGGGAACCCATTGTCCCGTCACAGAACAGAGTCTCCTGGCAGGGAACCCGTTGTCCTGTCACAGAACAGGGCCTCCAAAAAGGGAACCCCTTTTCCCGTCACGGAACAGGGTCTCCAGTCAGGGAACCCATTGTCCCGTCACAGAACAGGGTCTCCACGCAGGGAACCCGTTGTCCCATCACAGAACAGGGTCTCCCGGCAGGGAATCCGTTGTCCCATCACAGAACAGGGTCTCCACGCAGGGAACCCGTTGTCCCGTGACAGCACAGGGTCTCCACGCAGGGAACCCCTTGTCCCGTCACAGAACAGTGTCTCCAGGCAGGGAACCCGTTGTCCCATCACAGAACTGTGTCTCCAGGCAGGGAACCCATTGTCCTGTCACAGAACAGGGTCTCCACGCAGGGAACCCATTGTCCCGTCATAGAACAGTGTCTCCACGCAGGGAACGCGTTACCCCGTCACAGCACAGGGTCTCCACGCTGGGAACCCCTTGTCCCGTCACAGAACAGTGTCTCCACGCAGGGAACCCCTTGTCCCGTCACAGAACAGTGTCTCCACGCAGGGAACCCGTTGTCCCGTCACAAATAGGTTCTCCAGGCAGGGAACCCGTTGTCCCGTCACAGAACAGGGTCTCCAAGCAGGGAACCCCTTGTCCCTTCACAGAACAGGTTCTCCACGCAGGGAACCCGTTGTCCCATCACAGAACAGGGTCTCCACGCAGGGAAAAAGTTGTCCCGTCGCAGCACAGGGTGTCCATTCAGAGAACCCATTGTCCCGTCACAGAATATGGCCCCCATCAACTGAACCACTTGTGCCGTCACGGAACAGGTTCTCCTGTCAAGGAACCCCTTGTCCCGTCACAGAAAGCGGTCTCCACGCAAGGAACCCCTTGTCCCATCACAGAACATGGTCTCCACGAAGGGAACCCCTTGTCCCTTCACAGCACAGGGTCTCCACGAAGGGAACCCGTTGTCCCTTCATAGAACAGGGTGTCCAGGCAGGAAACCCGTTGTCCCGTCACAGAACAGGGTCTGCCCGCAGGGAACCCCTTGTCCCGTCACAGAACAGGGTCTCCACGCAGGGAACCCCTTGTGTTGTCACAGAACAGGGTCTCCACGCAGGGAACCCCTTGTCCCGTCACGGAACAGGGTCTCCACGCAGGGAACCCCTTGTCCCGTCACAGAACAGGGTCGCAAGGCAGGGAACCCGTTGTCCCGTCACAGAAGAGGGTCTCCACGCAGGGAATCCGTTGTCCCATCACAGAACAGGGTCTCCACACAGGGAACCCCTTGTCCCGTCACAGAACAGGGTCTCCAGGCAAGGAACCCGTTGTCCCGTCACAGCACAGGGTCTCCAGGCAGGGAAACCCTTGCCCCGTCACAGAACAGGGTCTCCAGGCAGGGAACCCCTTTTGCCGTCACAGAACAGGGTCTCCAGCCGGGGAACCCGTTGTCCTGTCACAGAACAGGGTCTCCCGGCAGGGAATCCGTTGTCCCATCGCAGAACAGGGTCTCCAGGCAGGGAACCTGTTGCCCCGTCACAGAACAGGTTCTCCACGCAGGGAACCCGTTGTCCCGTCACAGCACAGGGTCTCCACGCAGGGAAACCGTTGTCCCCTCAGAGAACAGGGTCTCCCGGCAGGGAATCCGTTGTCCCATCACAGAACAGGGTCTCCACGCAGGGAACCCGTTGTCCCGTCACAGAAAAGGGTCTCCACGCAAGGAACCCCTTGTCCCATCACAGAACATGGTCTCCACGAAGGGAACCCCTTGTCCCTTCACAGAACAGTGTCTCCCGGCAGGGAAACCCTTGTCCCGTCACAGAACAGGGTCTCCCCGCAGGGAACCCCTTGTGTCGTCACAGAACAGGGTCTCCACACAGGGAACCTGTTTTCCATCACAGAACAGTGTCTCCACGCATGGAACCCGTTGTCCTGTCACAGAACATGGTCTCCACGCAGGGAACCCGTTGTCTCGTCACAGAACAGGGTCTCCACACAGGGAACCTCTTTTCCATCACAGAACAGGGTCTCCACGCAGGGAACCCGTTGTCCCGTCACAGAACAGGGTCTCCACGCAGGGAAGATATTGCCCCATCACAGAACAGTGTCTCCAGGCAGGGAACCCATTGTCCCATCACAGAACAGGGTCTCCAGTCAGGGAACCCATTGTCCCGTCACAGAACAGGGTCGCAAGGCAGGGAACCCATTTTCCCGTCACGGAACAGGGTCTCCAGCCGGGGAACCCGTTGTCACGTCACAGAACAGGGTCTCCACGCAGGGCAACAGTTGTCCCATCACAGAACAGTGTCTCCAGGCAGGGAACCCTTTGTCCCGTCACAGAACAGGGTCTCCACTCAGGGAACCCGTTGTCCCGTCACAGAACAGGTTCTGCCAGCAGGGAATCCGTTGTCCCGTCACAGAACAGGGTCTCCACACAGGGCACCCCTTGTCCCGTCACAGAACAGTGTCTCCACGCAGGGAACCCGTTGTCCCATCACAAATAGGTTCTCCAGGCAGGGAACCCCTCGCCCTGTCACAGAACAGGGTCTCCACTCAGGGAACCACTTGTCCCTTCACAGAACAGATTCTCCACGCAGGGAACCCCGTGTCCCGTCACAGAACAGGGTCTCCACGCAGGGAAAAAGTTGTCCTGTCGCAGCACAGGGTGTCCATTCAGAGAACCCATTGTCCCGTCACAGAATATGGCCCCCATCAAGTGAACCACTTGTGCCGTCACAGAACAGGTTCTCCTGTCAAGGAACCCCTTGTCCCGTCACAGAACAGGGTCTCCACGTAGGGAAGTCACTGTCCCGTCACAGAACTGTGTCGCCAGGCAGGGAACCCCTTGTCCCGTCACGGAACAGGGTCTCCAGGCAGGGAACCCGTTGTCCCGTCACAGAACAGGGTCTCCCGGCAGGGAACCCGTTGTCCCTTCAGAGAACAGGGTCTCCACGCAGGGAACCCATTGTCCCGTCACAGAACAGGGTCTCCAGGCAGGGAACCTGTTGTCCGTCACGGAACAGGGTCTCCACGCAGGGAACCCCTTGTCCCGTCACAGAACAGGTTCTCCAGGCAGGGAACCCCTTGTCCCGTCACAGAACAGGGTCTCCACTCAGGGAACCCCTTGTCCAGTCACAGAACAGGGTCTGCCAGCAGGGAATCCGTTGTCCCATCACAGAACAGGGTCTCCACACAGGGAACCCCTTGTCCCGTCACAGAACAGGGTCTCCAGGCAAGGAACCCGTTGTCCCGTCACAGCACAGGGTCTCCAGGCAGGGAACCCGTTGTCCCGTCACAGAACAGGGTCTCCAGGCAGGGAACATCTTGTGCCGTCACAGAACAGGGTCTCCAGCCGGGGAACACGTTGTCCCATCACAGAACAGGGTCTCCACGCAGGAAACCCCTTGTCCCATCACAGAACAGTGTCACCACGCAGGGAACCAGTTGTCCCGTCACAGCACATGGTCTCCAGGCAGGGAACCCATTGTCCCGTCACAGAACAGAGTCTCCTGGCAGGGAACCCGTTGTCCTGTCGCAGAACAGGGCCTCCAAAAAGGGAACCCCTTTTCCCGTCACGGAACAGGGTCTCCAGTCAGGGAACCCATTGCCCCGTCACAGAACAGGGTCTCCACGCAGGGAACCCGTTGTCCTGTCACAGAACAGGGTCTCCTGGCAAGGAATCCGTTGTCCCATCACAGAACAGGTTCTCCAGGCAGGGAACCCGTTGTCCCGTGTCAGCACAGGGTCTCCACGCAGGGAACCCCTTGTCCCGTCACAGAACAGTGTCTCCACGCAGGGAACCCGTTGTCCCGTCACAGAACTGTGTCTCCAGGCAGGGAACCCCTTGTCCCGCCACAGAACAGGGTCTCCACGCAGGGAACCCGTTGTCCCGTCACAGCACAGGGTCTCCACGCTGGGAACCCCTTGTCCCGTCACAGAACAGGGTCTCCACACAGGGAACCCTTTGTCCCATCACAGAACAGTGTCTCCACACAGGGAACCCGTTGTCCCGTCACAAATAGGTTCTCCACGCAGGGAACCCCTCGCCCCGTCACAGAACAGGGTCTCCACTCAGGGAACCCCTTGTCCCTTCACAGAACAGGGTCTCCACGCAGGGAACCCCTTGTCCCGTCACAGAACAGGGTCTCCACGCGGGGAAAAAGTTGTCCCGTCGCAGCACAGGGTGTCCATTCAGAGAAGCCATTGTCCCGTCACAGAATATGGCCCCCATCAAGTGAACCACTTGTGCCGTCACAGAAAAGATTCTCCTGTCAAGGAACCCCTTGTCCCGTCACAGAAAAGGGTCTCCACGCAAGGAACCCCTTGTCCCATCACAGAACATGGTCTCCACGAAGGGAACCCGTTGTCCCGTCAGAGAACAGGGTCTCCAGGCAGGAAAACCGTTGTCCCGTCACAGAACAGGGTCTGCCCACAGGGAACCCCTTGTCCCGTCACAGAACAGGGTCTGCCAGCAGGGAATCCGTTGTCCCATCACAGAACAGGGTCTAAACACAGGGAACCCCTTGTCCCGTCACAGAACAGGGTCTCCAGGCAAGGAACCCGTTGTCCCGTCTCAGCACAGGGTCTCCAGGCAGGGAAACACTTGCCCCGTCACAGAACAGGGTCTCCAGGCAGGGAACCCCTGGTGCCGTCACAGAACAGGGTCTCCAGCCGGGGAACACGTTGTCCCGTCACAGAACAGGGTCTCCACGCAGGGAACCCGTTGTCCCATCACAGAACAGTGTCACCACGCAGGGAACCCGTTGTCCTGTCACAGAACAGGGTCTCCATGCAGGGAATCCGTTGTCCCATCGCAGAACAGGGTCTCCACGCAGGGAACCCGTTGTCCCGTCACAGAACAGGGTCTCCACGCAGGGAACCCGTTGTCCCGTCAGAGAACAGGGTCTCCCGGCAGGGAATCCGTTGTCCCATCACAGAACAGGGTCTCCACGCCGGGAACAAGTTGTCCCGTTACAGAACAGGGTCTCCACGCAAGGAAACCCGTTGTCCCGCCACAGAACAGGGACTCCAGGCCGGGAACCCGTTGTCCCGTCTCAGAACATTGTCTCCAGCCAGGGAACCCATTGTCCCGTCACAGAACAGGGTCTCCACTCAGGGAACCCTTTGTCCGGTCACAGAACAGGGTCTCCACGCAGGGAACCTGTTGTCCCGTCACAGAACAGGGTCTCCACGCAGGGAACCCGTTGTCCCGTCACAGCACAGTGTCTCCAAAAAGGGAACCCATTGTCCCGTCACAGAACAGGGTCTCCACGCAGGGAATCCATTGTCCCGTCACAGAACTGTGTCTCCAGGCAGGGAACCCCTTGTCCCGTCACAAAACATTGTCTCCACGCAGGGAACCCGTTGTCCCGTCACAGAACAGGGTCTCCACGAGGGGAACCCCTGGCCCCGTCACAGAACAGGGTCTCCACGCAGGGAACCCCTTGTCCCGTCACACAACAGGGTCTCCACACAGGGAACCCCTTGTCCCGACACAGAAACGTGTCTCCACGCAGGGAACCCGTTGTCCCGTCACAGAACGGAGTCTGCACGCAGGGGACCCGTTGTCCCGTCACAGAACAGGGTCTCCAGGCAGGGAAACCCTTGTGTCGTCACAGAACAGGGTCTCCAGGCAGGGAACCCATTGTCACGTCACAGAACAGGGTCTCCACGCAGGGAACCCCTTGTCACGTCACAGAACAGGGTCTTCACCCGGGGAACCCGTTGTCCCGACACAGAACAATGTCTCCAGGCAGGGAACCCGTTGTCCCGTCACAGAACAGGGTCTCCACGCAGGGAACCCGTTGTCCCGTCAAAGAACAGGTTCTCCATGCAGGGAACAAGTTGTCCCTTCACAGAACAGGGTCTCAACGCAGGGAACCCGTTGTCCCCTCACAGAACAGGGTCTCCAGGCAGGGAACTCATTGTCCCGTCAGAGAACAGCGTCTCCACGCCGGGAACCCGTTGTCCCGTCACAGAAGAGGGTCTCCACACAGGGAATCCGTTGCCCCATCTCAGAACAGTGTCTCCACGCAGGGAACCCCTTGTCCCGTCACAGAACAGGGTCTCCCGGCAGAGAATCCGTTGTCCCACCAGAGAACAGGGTCTCCACGCAGGGAACCCGTTGTCCCAGCACCGCACAGGGTCTCCACGCAGGGAACGCCTTGTCCCATCACAGAACAGTGTCTCCAGGCAGAGAACCCCTTGTCCCGCCACAGAACAGGGTCTCCATGCAGGGAACCCCTTGTCCCGTCACAGAACAGGGTCTCCACTCAGGGAACCCCTTGTCCCGTCACAGAACAGGGTCTGCCAGCAGGGAATCCGTTGTCCCATCACAGAACAGGGTCTCCACACAGGGAACCCCTTGTCCCGCCACAGAACAGGGTCTCCAGGCAAGGATCCCGTAGTCCCGTCACAGCACAGGGTCCCCACGCAGGGAACCCGTTGTCCCGTCACAGAACAGGGTTTCCAAGCAGGGAACCCCTTGTGCCGTTACAGAACAGGTTCTCCAGGCAGGGAACACGTTGTCCCGTCACAGAACAGGGTCTCCACGCAGGGAACCCGTTGTCCCATCACAGAACAGAGTCACCACGCAGGGAACCCGTTGTCCTGTCACAGAACAGGGTCTCCACGCAGGGAACCACTTGTCCCGTCACAGAACAGGGTCTCCACGCAGGGAACCCGTTGTCCTGTCACAGAACAGGGTCTCCAGTCAGGGAACCCGTTGTCCCATCACAGAACAGTGTCTCCAGGCAGGGAACCCATTGTCCCGTCACGGAACAGGGTCTCCAGGCAGGGAGCCCGTTGTCCCGTCACAGAACAGGGTCTCCACGAAGGGAACCCGTTGTCGCGTCGCAGAACAGGGTCTCCACTCAGGGAACCCGTTGTCCCGTCACGGCACAGTGTCTCCAAAAAGGGAACCCATTGTCCCGACGCAGAACAGGGTCTCCAAGCAGGGAACCCGTTGTCCCGTCACAGAACAGGGTCTCCACGTAGGGAACCCATTGTCCCGTCACAGAACTGTGTCGCCAGGCAGGGAAACCCTTGTCCCGTCACAAAACATTGTCTCCACGCAGGGAACCCGTTGTCCCGTCACAGAACAGGGTCTCCAGGCAAGGAACCCGTTGCCCCGTCACAGCACAGTGTCTCCACGCAGGGAAACCCTTGTGTCGTCACAGAACAGGGTCTCCAGGCAGGGAACCCCTTGTCCCGTCACAGAACAGGGTCTCCACGCAGGGAACCCGTTGTCCCGTCACAGAACAGGGTCTCCAGTCAGGGAACCCGTTGTCCCATCACAGAACAGGGTCTCCACGCAGGGAACCTGTTTTCCATCACAGAACAGGGTCTCCACGCAGGGAACCCGTTGTCCCGTCACAGAACAGGGTCTCCACACAGGGAACCCGTTTTCTCGTCACAGAACAGGGTCTCCACGCAGGGAACCCGTTGTCCCGTCACAGAACAGGGTCTCCAGGCGGGGAACCCGTTGTCCCTTCACAGAACAGGGTCGCAAGGGAGGGAACCCATTGTCCCGTCACAGAACAGGGTCTCCAGGCTGCGAACCCGTAGTCCCGTCACAGCACAGGTTCTCCAAGCAGGGAACGCCCTGTCCCGTCACAGAACAGTGTCTCCACGCAGGGAACCCATTGTCCCGCCACAGAACTGTGTCTCCACGCAGGGAACCCATTGTCCTGACACAGAACAGGGTTTTTACGCAGGGAACCCTTTGTCCCATCACAGAACAGAGTCTCCACACAAGGAACCCGTTGTCCCATCACAGAACAGGGTCTTCACACAAGGAACCCGTTGTCCCATCACAGAACAGGGTCTCCACACAGGGAACCCCTTGTCCCGTCACAGAACAGGGTCTCCAGGCAGGGAACCCTTTGTCCCGTCACAGAACAGGGTCTCCTCGCAGGGAACCCGCTGTCCTGCCACAGAACAGGTTCTCCACGCAGGGAACCCCTTGAGCCGTCACTGAACAGGGTCTTCAGGCAGGGAACCCGTTGTCCCGTCACAGAACAGGGTCTCCAGGCAGGGAACCACTTGTCCCGTCACAGAACAGGGTCTCCAGGCAGGGAACCCCTTGTCCTGTCACAGAACTGTGTCTCCAGGCAGGGAACCCATTGTCCCGTCACAGAACAGGGTCTCCAGGCAGGGAACCCGTTGTCCTGTCACAGAACAGGGTCTCCAGCAAGGAAACCGTTGTACCGCCACAGAACAGCGTCTCCACGCAGGGAACCCCTTGTCCCGTCACAGAACAGAGTCTCCACGAGGGGAACCCCTTGTCCCGTCACAGAACAGTGTCTCCAGGCAGGGAACCCGTTGTCCCGTCACAACACAGTGTCTACAAAAAGGGAACCCATTATCCCGTCGCAGAACAGGGTCTCCACGCAGGGAACCCGATGTCCCGTCACAGAACAGGGTCTCCACGCAGGGAACCAGTTGTCTCGTCACAGAACTGTGTCTCCAGGCAGGGAACCCCTTGTCCCGTCACAAAACATTGTCTCCACACAGGGAACCCCTTGTCCCATCACAGAACAGGGTCTCCAATAGGGGAACCCCTTGTCCCGTCACAGAACAGGGTCTCCACGAAGGGAACCCCTTGTCCCGTAAAAGAACAGGGTCTCCACGAAGGGAACCCGTTGTCCCGTCACAGAACAGGTTCTCCAGGCAGGGAACCCGTTGTCCCGTCACAGAACAGGGTCTCCAGGCAGGGAATCCGTTGTGCCATAACAGAACAGGGTCTCCACGCAGGGAACCCGTTGTCCCGTCACAGAACAGGATGTCCACCCAGGGAAAAGGTTGTCCCATCACAAAACAGGTTCTCCACGCAGGGAACACCTTCTCCCGTCACAGAACTGTGTCTCCAGGCAGGGAACCCATTGTCCCGTCACAAAACAGGGTCTCCACGCAGGGAAACCGTTGTCCCGTCACGGAACACTCTCTCCACGCAGGGAACCCGCTCTCCCGTCACAGAACAGGGTCTCCACGCAGGGAAACCGTTGTCACATCAAAGAACAGATTCTCCACAGAGGGAACCCGTTATCCCATCACAGAACAGGGTCTCCACGCAGGGAACCCCTTGTTCCGTCACAGAACAGGGTCTCCACGCAGGGAACCCCTTGTCCCGTCACAGAACAGGGTCTGCGAGCAGGGAATCCGTTGTCCCATCACAGAACAGGGTCTCCAGGCAAGGAACCCGTTGTCCAGTCACAGCACAGGGTCTCCACGCAGGGAACCCATTGTCCCGCCACAGAACAGGGTCTCCAAGCGGGGAACACCTTGTGCCGTCACGGAACAGGGTCTCCTGCCGGGGAAGCCTTTGTCCCGTCACAGAACAGGGTCTCCAGGCAGGGAACCCCTTCTCCCGTCGCAGAACAGTATCTCCACGCAGGGAACCCGGTGTCCTGTCATAGAACAGGGTCTCCACGCAGGGAACCACTTGTCCCGTCTCGGAACAGGGTTTCCAGGCAGGGAACCCCTTGTGTCGTCACAGAACAGGGTCTCCACGCAGGGAACCTCTTTTGCATCACAGAACAGTGTCTCCACGCATGGAACTCGTTGTCCCGTCTCAGAACAGGGTCTCCACGCAGGGAACCCCTTGTCCCGTCACAGAACAGGGTCTCCAGCCAGGGAACACTTTGTCCCGTCACAGAACAGGGTCTCCACGCAGGGAAACAGTTGTCCCGTCACAGCACAGGGTCTCCAGGCAGGGAACCATTTGTCCCCTCACAGAACAGGTTCTCCAGGCAAGGAACACTTTGTCCCGTCACAGAACAGGGTCTCCACACAGGGAACAAGTTGTCCCGTCACAGAACAGGGTCTCCAGGCAGGGAACCCCTTGTCCCGTCACAGAACAGGGTCTCCACGCAGGGAACCCCTTGTCCCGTCACAGAACAGGGTCTCCACGCAGGGAACCCCTTGTCCCCTCACAGAACTGGTTCTCCAGGCAGGGAACCCCTTGTCCCGTCACAGAACAGGGTCTCCACGCAGGAAACCCCTTGTCCCGTAACAACACATTGTCTCCACGCAGGGAACCCGTTGTCCCACCACAGAACAGGGTCTCCACGAGTGGAACCCCTGGTCCCGTCACAGAACAGGGTCTCCACGCAGGGAACAAGTTGTCCCGTCACAGAACAGGTTCTCCACGCAGGGAACCCGTTGTCCTGTCACAGAACAGGGTTTCCATGCACGGAACCTATTTTCCATCACAGAACAGGGTCTCCAGGCAGGGAACCCCTTGTCCCCTCACAGAACAGGGTCTCCACGCAGGGAACCCCTTGTCCCGTCACAGAACAGGGTCTCCACGCAGGGAACCCCTTGTGCCGTCACAGAACAGGGTCTCCAGGCAAGGAATCCGTTCTCCCGTCACTGCACAGGTTCTCCAGGCAGGGAACCCATTGTCCCGTCACAGAACAGGGTCTCCATCAGGGAACCCCTTGTGCCGTCACAGAACAGGGTCTTCACGCAGGGAACCCCTTGTCCCGTCACAGAACAGGGTCTCCACGCAGGGAACCCGTTGTCCCGCCAAAGAACAGGGTCTCCACGCAGGGAACCCGTTCTCCCATCACAGAACAGTGTCTCCAGGCAGGGAATCCGTTCTCCCATCACAGAACAGGGTCTCCAGATAGGGAACCCATTGTCCCGTCATAGAACAGGTTCTCCAGGCAGGGAACCCGTTGTCCCATCACAGAACAGGTTCTCCAGGCAGGGAACCCGTTGTCCCTTCACAGAACAGGGTCTCCAGGCGGGGAACCCTTTGTCCCATCACAGAACAGGGTCTCCAGGCAGGGAACCCGTTCTCCCGTCACAGAAAAGTGTCTCCACGCAGGGAACCCCTTGTCCCGTCACAGAACTGGGTCTCCAGGCAGGGAACCCCTTGTCCCGTCACAGGACAGGGTCTCCACACATTGAACCCGTTGTCCCGTCGCAGAACAGGGTCTATAGGCAGGGAACCCGTTGTCCCGTCACAGAACTGGGTCTGCATTCGGGGAACCCGTTGTCCGGTCACACAACAGGGTCTCCATGCATGGAACCCGTTGTCCCGTCACAGAGCAGGGTCTCCTCGCAGGGAACCCTTTCTCCCGTCACAGAACAGGGTCTCCACGCAGGGAACCCTTTGTCTCGTCACAGAACAGGGTCTCCACGCAGGGAACCCGTTGTCCCGTCACAGAACAGGGTCTCCAGGCAGGGAACCCATTGTCCCTTCACAGAACAGGGTCTCCACGCAGGGAACAAGTTGTCCCTTCACTGAACAGGGTCTCCACGCAGGGAACCCCTTGTCCCGTCACAGAACAGGGTCTCCAGGCAGGGAACAAATTGTCCCGCCACAGAAAAGGGTCTCCACGCAGGGAACCCGTTGTCCCGTCACATAACTGGGTCTCCACGCAGGGAACCCGTTGTCCCGTCTCAGAACATGGTCTTCAGGCAGGGAATCTCTTGTCCTGTCACAGCACAGGGTCTCCACGCAGGGAACCCCTTGTCCAGTCGCAGAACAGGGTCTCCAAGCAGGGAACCCATGGTCCCATCACGGAACAGGGTCTCCACGCAGGGAACCCCTTGTCCCGTCACCGAACAGGGTCTCTACACAGGTACCTCCTTGTCCCTTCACGGAGCAGGGTCCCCACGCAGGGAACCCGTGGTTCCGTCATGGAACAGGATCTTCAGGCAGGGAAACAGTTGTCCCATCACAAAACAGGGTCTCCAAGCAGGGAACCCGTTGTCCCGTCACAGAACAGGGTCTCCAGGCAGGGAACCCGTTGTCCCATCACAGAACAGGGTCTCCAGGCAGGAAACCACTTGTCCCGTCACAGAACAGGGTCTCCAGTCAGGGAACCGGTTGTCCCGTCACAGCACAGGGTTTCGAGGCAGGGAAACCGCTGTGACGTCACAGAACAGGTTCTCCCCGCTAGGAACCCGTTGTACCGTCACAGAACAGGTTCTCCACTCAGGGAACTTCTTGTCCCATCACAGAACATGGTCTCCGCGTAGGGAACCCGTTGTCCCGTCACAGAACAGAGTCTCCGCGCTGAAAACCCGTTGTCCCGTCACAGAACAGGGTCTCCACCCAGGGAACCTGTAGTCCCGTCACAAAACAGGGTCTCCAGGCATGGAACTCGTTGTCCCGTCACAGAACAGGGTTTTCACGAAGGGAATCCATTGTCCCGTCACAGAACAGGGTCTCCACGCAAGTGACCCCTTGTCCCGTCGCAGAACAGGGTCTCCACGCAGGGAACCCGTTGTCCCATTACAGAACAGGGTCTGCTCGCAGGGAACCCCTTGTCCGTTCACAGAACAGGTTCTCCACACAGGTAACTCCTTGTCCCGTCGCGGAACAGGGTCTCCAGTTAGGTAGCCCACTGTCCCGTCATGGAACAGGTATTCCACGAAGGGAACCCCTTGTCCCTTCACGGAACAGGGTCTCCAGGCTGGGAACACACTGTCCCTTCACTGAACAGGGTCTCCACGCAGGGAACCCGTTGTCCCGCTACAGAACAGGTTCTCCACGCAGGCAACCCCTTGTCCCGTCACAGAACAGGGTCTCCACGCAGGGAACCCCTTGTCCCGTCACAGAACAGGGTCTCCACGCAGGGAACCCGTTTTGCTGTCACAGAACAGGGTCTCTGCGGCAGGAGAACATGGACAACGCAGCAACGACCAATGTGATCAAACGTTGACAATTTATTAAACGCAAGCATCAGCTTTTATTGAAAGGTTACAAAGTACTGGAACAGTCCTTATCTGATTGGTTAACTTGTGAAACGTCCATAGCGACAGGCTCCTGCCTTGCAAGCAAGGCCTGCTCCGTGCTAATCTGATCTGGCGTCGACATCCTGCTCAGTGCCTTTGTGGCAACCTGAATGCAGGTGCTCAGTGCCTGATTGCGGTGCTCAGCGCCTTCGTGGTAAGCCTGCTCAGTGCCTCCCCAAGGCAACGTCCTCATGATGTCGGCACGTAGACATCCTGTGTTGACCCTTTCAGTAGCCTGTGAAGCCCTCAGCTCACTACTCGACTGAAGCTAAGTCAGAGGCTGGATTGCTCACAACAAGAAACTCTGCAAAAGGTCTCCACCCAGGGAACCCGTTGTCCTGTCACAAAACAGGGTCTCCAGGCAGGGAACCCGTTGTCCCATCACAGAACAGGGTTTTCACAAAGGGAATCCCTTGTCCCGTCACAGCACAGGGTCTCCATGCAGGGAACCCGTTGTCCCATCACGGAACAGGGTCTCCAGTTAGGGAACCCATTGTCCCGTCACGGAACAGGTTCTCCAGGCAGGGAACCCCATGTCCCTTCACGGAACAGGGTCTCCAGGGTGCGAACCCACTCTCCCTTCACGGAACAGGGTCTCCACGCAGGGAACCCGTTGTCCCGTCGCAGAACAGGGTCTCCACGAAGGGAACCCGTTGTCCCGTCACAGAACAGGGTCTCCACGCAGGGAACCCGTTGTCCCGTCACAGAACAGGGTCTCCACGCAGGGAACCCCATTTCCCGTCACAGAACAGGGTCTCCCGTCATGGAACCCCTTGTCCCGTCACGGAGCAGGGTCTCCAGTCGGGGAACCCATTGTCAATTCACGGAATTGTGTCTCCAGGCAGGGAACCCACTTTCCCGTCATGGAACAGGGTCTCCAGGCAGGGAACCCCTTGACCCGTCACAGAACAGGGTCTCCGCGCATGGAACCCGTTGTCCCGTCACAGAACAGGGTCCCCCCTCAGGTAACCCATGGTCCCGTCACGGAACAGGATCTTCAGGCAGGGAACCCGTTCTCCCGTCACAGAACAGGGTCTCCGCGCATGGAACCCGTTGTCCCATCACAGAACAGAGTCGCCGCGCTGGGAAGCCGTTGTCTCGTCACAAAACAGAGTCTCCGAGCAGGGAAGCCGTTGTCCCATCACAGAACAGGGTCTCCACACATGGAACCCGTTGTCCCGCCACAGAACTGGGTCTCCACGCAGGGAACCCGTTGTCCATCATCGAACAGGGTCTCCACGCAGGGAACCCCTTGTCCCGTCACAGAACAGGGTCTCCGCGCACGGAAACCGTTCTCCCGTCACAGAACAAGGTCTCCACGCGGGGAACCCCTTGTCCCGTCACGGAACAGGGTCTTCACGCGGCAAACCCTTTGTCCCGTCACAGAACAGGTTCTCCACACAGTGAACCCTTTGTCCCATCACAAAACAGCGTCTCCACGCCGGGAACCCGTTGTCCCGTCACAGAACAGGTATTCCTGGCAGGGAACCCGTTGTCCCGTCACGGAACAGTGTCTCCAGTCAGGGAACCCATTGTCCCGTCACGGAACATGTTCTCCAGGCAGGGAACCCATTGTCCCTTCACTGAACTTGGTCTCCAGGCAGGGAACCCACTTTCCCGTCACGGAACAGTGTCTCCAGGCACGGAACCCCTTGTCCCGTCACAGAACAGGGTCTCCACGCAGGGAACCCGTTGCCCCGTCACTGGACAGGGTCTCCACGTAGGGAACCCGTTGTCCGTCACAGCACAGGGTCTCCACGCAGGGAACCATTGTCCAGTCACAGAACAGGGTCTCCAGGCAGGGCACCCGTTGTCCCGTCACAGAACAGGTATTCCACGAAGGGAACCCCTTGTCCCGCCGCGGAACAGGGTCTCCACGCAGGGAACCCCTTGTCCCGTCACAGAACAGGGTCTCCACGCAGGGAACCCCTTGTCCCCTCACAGAACTGGTTCTCCAGGCAGGGAACCCCTTGTCCCGTCACAGAACAGGGTCTCCACGCAGGAAACCCCTTGTCCCGTAACAACACATTGTCTCCACGCAGGGAACCCGTTGTCCCACCACAGAACAGGGTCTCCACGAGTGGAACCCCTGGTCCCGTCACAGAACAGGGTCTCCACGCAGGGAACAAGTTGTCCCGTCACAGAACAGGTTCTCCACGCAGGGAACCCGTTGTCCTGTCACAGAACAGGGTTTCCATGCACGGAACCTATTTTCCATCACAGAACAGGGTCTCCAGGCAGGGAACCCCTTGTCCCCTCACAGAACAGGGTCTCCACCCAGGGAACCCATTGTCCCGTTACAGAGCAGTGTCTCCATGCAGGGAACCCGTTGTCCCATCACGGAACAGGGTCTCCAGTTAGGGAACCCATTGTCCCGTCACGGAACAGGTTCTCCAGGCAGGGAACCCCATGTCCCTTCACGGAACAGGGTCTCCAGGGTGCGAACCCACTCTCCCTTCACGGAACAGTGTCTCCACGCAGGGAACCCGTTGTCCCGTCGCAGAACAGGGTCTCCACGAAGGGAACCCGTTCTCCTGTTACAGAACAGGGTCTCCACGCAGGGAACCCGTTGTCCCGTCACAGAACAGGGTCTCCACGCAGGGAACCCCATTTCCCGTCACAGAACAGGGTCTCCCGTCATGGAACCCCTTGTCCCGTCACGGAGCAGGGTCTCCAGTCGGGGAACCCGTTGTCCCGTCGCGGAACAGGTTCTCCAGGCAGGGAACCCATTGTCAATTCACGGAATTGTGTCTCCAGGCAGGGAACCCACTTTCCCGTCATGGAACAGGGTCTCCACGCAGGGAACCCCTTGACCCGTCACAGAACAGGGCCTCCGCGCATGGAACCCATTGCCCCGTCACAGAACAGGGTCCCCCCTCAGGGAGCCCATGGTCCCGTCACGGAACAGGATCTTCAGGCAGGGAACCCGTTCTCCCGTCACAGAACAGGGTCTCCGCGCATGGAACCCGTTGTCCCATCACAGAACAGAGTCGCCGCGCTGGGAAGCCGTTGTCTCGTCACAGAACAGAGTCTCCGAGCAGGGAACCCGTTGTCCCATCACAGAACAGGGTCTCCACGCAGGGAACCCGTTGTCCATCATCGAACAGGGTCTCCACGCAGGGAACCCGTTGTCCCGTCACAGAACAGGGTCTCCGCGCACGGAAACCGTTCTCCCGTCACAGAACAAGGTCTCCACGCGGGGAACCCCTTGTCCCGTCACGGAACAGGGTCTTCACGCGGCAAACCCTTTGTCCCGTCACAGAACAGGTTCTCCACACAGTGAACCCGTTGTCCCATCACAAAACAGCGTCTCCACGCAGGGAACCCGTTGTCCCGTCACAGAACAGGTATTCCAGGCAGGGAACCTGTTGTCCCGTCACGGAACAGTGCCTCCAGTCAGGGAACCCATTGTCCCGTCACGGAACATGTTCTCCAGGCAGGGAACCCATTGTCCCTTCACTGAACTTGGTCTCCAGGCAGGGAACCCACTTTCCCGTCACGGAACAGTGTCTCCAGGCAGGGAACCCCTTGTCCCGTCACAGAACAGGGTCTCCACGCAGGGAACCCGTTGCCCCGTCACTGGACAGGGTCTCCACGTAGGGAACCCGTTGTCCTGTCACAGAACAGGGTCTCCAGGCAGGGCACCCGTTGCCCCGTCACAGCACAGGGTCCCCACGCAGGGAACCATTGTCCTGTCACAGAACAGGGTCTCCAGGCAGGGCACCCGTTGTCCCGTCACAGAACAGGTATTCCACGAAGGGAACCCCTTGTCCCGCCGCGGAACAGGGTCTCCACGCAGGGAACCCCTTGTCCCATCACAGTACAAGGTTTCCGCAGGGAACCCGTTGCCCCGTCGCGGAACAGGGTCTCCACGCAGGGAACGCGTTGTCCCTCCACAGAACAGGGTCTCCACGCAGGGAACCCCTTGTCCCGTCACAGATCGGGGTCTATAGGCAGGGAACCCGTTGTCCCATCACACAACAGGGTCTCCAGGCAGGGAACCCGTAGTCCCGTCACCGAACAGGGTCTTCGCGCAGGGAACCCCTTGTCCCGTCACAGAACAGGTTCTCCGCGCAGGGAACCCGTTTTCCCGTCACAGAACAGGGTCTCCACGCAGGGAACCCCTTGTCCCTTCACAGAACAGGGTCTCCAGGCAGGGAACCCGTTGTCCCGCCATAGAACAGGGTCTCCACGCAGGGAACCCGTTGTCCCGTCACAGAACAGGGTCTTCACGCTGGGAATCCCTTGTCCAGTCCCAGCACAGGGTCTCCACGCAGGGAACCCCTTGTCCCGTCGCAGAACAGGGTCTCCCTTCGCGGGGGTTTAGGAACAACGAAACACAGATCATTGTGATCCACGCTGAAGAATTTGATGTGCGCAATCATGCCTTTTATAGGAAAGTTTCAGAACAGTAGAACATTCGATAACACTTGGTTGGTTAACTTCACTTAGCCGAGTGCTAGCAACAGTTTACGGATTTGTTAACTATTACAGCATATGTTTCAAGGTTACAGTTAACATTCCTTCTCTGCGTATCTCTCTCAGTAGTTTTCTGTGCTAACTTTTCCCAAGACTTCTGCACGTACACGAACTTTAGTAATCCTCAGGCGAGGCCTCAATGCCTGCAGGTCACTACCTTACAATTGTCAAGCAGTTGTTTGGATTGCTCACATGCCCGTTCACAGCCAAATAGCTCTCCACAAATCCCCCTTTTTGTTTTTGAGCAATCCGGACCCGATTCACAGCACGAAATAGCATACTGGCAATACACTTCCACAAACAGCAAGAGATTAAAACAATAATAATCAATACCGTTGAAACTGTTAAACCTTGTTTGATTACTACTCCTAGCCAACTACTAATACCCCAACTCTGTAACAACTTTTGAAACCAATCCCATTCTGAGAGTACTTGTAACTTTTGCACTCGTGAGAACCTAAAGTGTGTTTTTTGTAAGCAAGCGAAATTTACAGTCCAATTCAGCAAGCCTCTTATCTTAGCTCCTTCTTATCTTCCAGGCCTGCATTCTTGTCTCATTAACTGTCCGGGAGTTGCTTCTTTTCCACGGTCGGCTGCACAGAGGTAACCAGGAGTTACCCCTGCTACATGGCCAGCTGCACATGCTTGGCTTTCATTCAGAGCAGGCATATGTCCATTCTCTAACAAGAAATCATCCACATCTCCCCCTTTTCTTTTCTTGAGTAAGCCAAAGCTGTTTTACCAGGTTTTCAATCATACCACGAATACATTGCAAAATACAAGGTACAATCATAACTATGGTCAAGATTACTACCAAAATCATTCCAATACCTTTAATCAGAGATGTGAGCCAACCATTAAAGTCCCAAGATGTAAGAAGGGCATTTAACCAAGGAATTTTATCGTTCTGATTGACATCATGAAGTACTTTTGCATGCTTCCAAATTTCTTTAACATCTTTCAAGGTCTTTCCAGACTGATCAAGATAACTACAACAAGATTCATTAATTAAAGTACATACTCTGTCTACTTGAGCTGTTAATATATCTAAAGCCTTACAATTCTACAAAACTATCTTTTTTAAAGAATTTACTTGTACTTGTATTAACATAGTCACATACGTATTGCCATTAAAAACAGCATAACAAACTTACACTGGAATCATTTTGCACACTTTGCTTTAGTCTTGCAGTCACATTACATCCTTTATTACATTCTATAACTTGATATGGTTCTGGTCCTTTCCACTCATTATCATGTAGGTCTTTATATAGAACTGGTGGTTTGGGCAAGGAATCATCTGTTAGATGTCACAAATGCTGTATTGCAGAAAGAGAATCAAAACTAGACAAATTCAAAAGCTTTTGTACAATTTACGCTTTGCAAACTGTTTGAAGAAAATCCTTACATTTCCCTTGGGTGTTTTTATATATGATACCTGCTTTAGACGACCCTATTTGAGCAGAGGATTTGGACTAGATCATATCTCCAACATATGCCAACCACAGGCTGCTTGGCCTGCCTTTCTCTCCTGTATAGCTCTCTGATAACAGGAGAGGCCATCCCTCACATCAAGGTCTGGCATGGCATGTGTCCCCACCACTCAACGCCTGCTGGGTTGCAGCCAGCAGCGGAGCTAAAGGTTCTTCTTGGTGGCAAACACAGAGGCCAACCCAGTCTTGCCCTTGACTGTGGCAGGAGGTATTTGGCCAACCTCAGTCTTGGCACCTTGTTGTCAGTGCAGAGGTTCACCTGCTTCATTCAGTAACAAGTCACTACTATGGCAAAGCACATACAGATTTACATTAGCAGTATATATACTACAGGGTGCAGCAGCATGTTGAAGATGCTAGTGGCAGTGAGGGATCAGCCAAAGAAATTTCTTACCAGTGGAGTTCTCTCATTCAAAAGGCTGGATTGCTCACATGTCCGTTAACTGAAAGGAATGCTTCCACAATACCCTCTTCTTGTTTTTGAGCAATCCAGATTTGATTTAGCATTCTGTTTACAAATTTCTTCAGTATAGTAAATACAATGGTGCATGCAAGCAAAATTAGTAATATAATGCCTAAAACCTTCAAAGCAATAATTATCCAATTTTGAATCCAAGTCCCTATTCCGCATCCTGAAAAAATGTTGCGGAGCCAGTCATCTAAAGGATTCACATCTTGTTGGATTTTTTGTGAGTGTCCTTTTAGATAGGTCAATTGTTTGTGAACGCTCTTACTGTGATCGGACAGATTCACACAACACATACCTTCAAAGTCCTCACAGCCATGACCCTGTGCCAACAGCAAAAAGTCGATGGCTGTGCAGTTCTGCAGGAGGGAGTGTCTTAAGCTATTTTGATCCATTAATAATTCTTCGAGAACGGCAGTAGTTACATTAGCCTGCTTTTCTGCGCAACAAGCTAGCTGGGCTGCTGTTCTTAGGGCATTTCCTGCAGCCGCTCCAGGGACAAATAGTGACAGAGCTACTAGAGCAGCTCTGCTCAGTAATTGAACATTGTCATTACAATCAGGGGTGAGTCCTATTGATCTATAGTGGAGAATATGACTAAGATTACTCAATTCTGTAAACTTTGGTGCAAAAATAGTCAGTGAACCTAAATAGCATGGCCCTCCAACAATGTCTTCCGGTATTCCTTGCCATGCCCTATCCCCACAGATTAAAAAGACATCTGGTGGTAGGGCCTTGGCAGATTTGTTATTCCAAAGGAGGGGCACTGACCCAGGCCAGTGAGTAGATCCGTATGCCTTAAAGGCTGTTGCCTTCCCAGCCGTATCATTTATCCCACAATATTCATTAGCGTACCAATAGGTGCTATCTTTGGGCGAAACATCTGGTGAGTTGACTGAATATGGGCAGCCTGCATATTTGCATCCAAACATTATGCAGGTTTGTGTCCAGTTTTGTGAGCTATTCCCAATTGCTTGCGATGCCATTAAATTTAATTCTTGTGGATCCCAAGGGAGTGTCCTATTCAATCCAGATATCAATTCTGCTGAGCAGTCCGCAACATTTTTTGACTTACTGCAGTTGTTGGTCGAAAATGCCTTAAAGCTGTTCTCATTATACCCAGGTATTCCTATTAGACATGTTTGAAATGGATCTGTGGCTGATGCCATAGCAAGACAAAATTCCGACACCCCACTCTCACTGGCCCATGTTACCCACAAATTTTTTCTAGGATTAATTTCGTGTAACAGAGATACAGAATTATATACAAAGAGCAAAATTAACAGCTTAACCACTAACAGGTTCTTAATCATCACTGACATCTTCTGCTGTAGAGGAAAGGCTTTCTGCTGAGTTGCGCCAGGGCCATATCCACCGAGCCGGTATCCACCGAATGCCTTGATCTGTAAGCAAACATATAACCTCTTCCTGTTAGCTTAACTTCTGCGGGTTTTGCCTTATCATCTTCTGACAGCTGCTGCAAATTTGTATGCGCTAACATCTCTTTTACAAGTGACAAATCCATACAATACAAGGTGTAGTTTCTTATTAGCAACTGGCTAGTGAGTACAGGTGGTGTTATACACAAAATCACAGCCTCTAATAAGAGCTACTTTACATGCACACACATTCAAGCTCCTGTAGCTAAGGCATTGGGTTTTTCCGCTCGTCCATCCAGCTCATGACAAGGCCTGAGAAACTTTGCAGGCAGCCTCCATGGACCTGTAGGTAGAACACAAATATATCCCTTCCCCCATGCCATCAGTTCTCGAGAAGTAAGTCAAGCTAAAAATGATTCCTTAAAGCAAAGGCATTCTGATGAAACAGGAATGTGAAGCAGGTGCAGAAGCAAACTGCACCGTATCTCTGCCACCCTGGTGCTGTTTGGGTGGAGATTGGTAAAGCTTGGATTCTCCCCTAGGTTACCTTAAACACACTAAGCAGTACTGCTCGGCAGGAGCTACAAATGCCTGCCTGCCCAGCAGCAGCTACAGCTGCCAGCCTGCTGAGCAGCAGCCATAAATTCCTGCTGGCAGCAGTACCTCTGCATTAACCCTTTCTTGCCCAAAATGTTAATCTGCTACCCATTAAAAACTTTTACATTAACCCAATAACAAAAAATACACAGAACACTGTCTGCCCTCAACAGACACACACATACACACACATTCATGGGATCCCACAAACACACTCCACACAACTACAATATGTGAAACACAAAATGCAGACAATCATTACTCCCACTACATGGTCACACATACAAAATGTAGTTGCAATGACCCTGTGAAGACAATCAGGAAACCAGCTCCAAGCAGCATCATCGCAGTGCAAGGTGGCAGGCTCAATCTCAGCGGGCGTCCCCGCAGAGGCTCTGCCTCCCTCACATCGCATGAGGCTTGGGCTTTTATACTGACCAAAATGCACACTCATTCCAATGCAGGTGGCCAGCCTACATCGGGAGAAGTGGCCAACAGTATCTATAAAGGTCTGCAAGGGTCGATAGAAACACAGACGTAGTTACATTTGCTAACTTTTAGTACATGAATATCACAGACAGACTATAAGCACACAATACATCTGCACCCCCCACCCATCTTACTTTTCCCTTTATAACTGCCCATTTATCATGAGGATCTGGGGGATCTAAATCAGGCTTCTTTTCCGGATCAACAGGTCTCGGGTCAAAAGGACTATCCAGGTCAGCATCAGAATTATCAGGCATCAGAATCTCAGGAGCAGCAACAACAGTCTGATGAAAATGCACAGGCTCCTCATTAACGTGTTCTGGAGTTTCAGTGTTATCAAGTGCAATTAAAACATTTTCTCCTGTAGGTTTCAGGTGATCTGAGAGTAGACTTTTTCTGGGGCTTAACAGGGTCTGGGGCAAAAGGATTGCCTTCATCGCCGTCCTCAGCCTCCGCAGCCGCGGCAGCAACTGGTGGAGGTTCGGAGGGGTGGGGGGGTGGGGGTGGTGGGGGGGGGGTTTGGGCTCCACTATCTCATTCTTTGACTTAGCCGTGTCGGAGAGCTGTAAATTTGTAAGTCCATCATGAAGTGTCTGTACTTTCTCATCTAACAATCCTGTCCATTTGTCCCAACCTTGACGATCTTGAGGATCAGGCTCTGGGGGGAGGGAGGCCAGGGGCGGCGAAAGTGATAAAGGAAGATACAAATTTGTATCCCCTGGCCCATCCATCGGTTCTGGTTTTTTCGCATTTGTTCCATGGGAGTGGAAAAGCTCTTCTGCTTGCATTTTTTTTTTTTTTTTTTTTTTTTTAATGAGTCAGTGATTAATCTCCACACAGTGGGATATCTGCTTGCCTCCTGCAATAATTCTTTTGTTGAGTCATTTAGTTCTTTCGGTTTTTCTGCTTCTTCTGGGGTAGAGACATTAGAGTTAATGGGGGAATGGTTTGGGGTGTAGGTAAGGGAATATTCTGGCACACCAGGCCTGTAATCTGTGGATGCCTTCACCTCACAGGGAGGTTCGATATCGTCAGGATTAGTAGCAATATCAGATTTTGATCTCTCTTTACTGGGCATGGCTTGAAAACCCCTCTTAATCGTTTTTGCAATTTTCGGGTAAGTTCTCCCTCCAGTACAGTGATCGAAGGGACACCGATCGGGGTTCTTGGAACCCTTCGTCAGGGGCTCTGCGATTAATTGGGAGGCAGGGAGGGAGGGAGGGGGGAGGGGGGCGGGAGGCTCAAGCAGGGATCCGGGTGGGGGGGCACTGGGGGTTGCGGATGGCATTGCCGGATATAAGGCTTTAACTGCCGAAGCAGCTGCAGCTCTTTCTGATTTCATATCCCGCAAAGTCTCTCGGACAAGTTTCCACAGCGTGGAGTATTTTTGGGCCTCATGCGCTGCCTTCCCCCCATCAGTTATAGTGTCCCAGAGCTGTACGCCTATCGCCTCCCATGTGGATATTTCAAATGCTGTTCCAATCCCACTAAATAGCCCCTTTTCTTTACTCCACTGGAGTAACCCTTTAAGTACATCTTCTTCATATTTAATCCCTCTCCTTGAGAGGATGCATTGGAGGAAATTAAGGACAGCTGTCTCTTCCTTAGTTTGAGCCGCCCCCATTCCTCCCCGACCGCCACTTGCCTTTATCGAAGTGGACTCTTTTACGTGGAGACTCTCTTTCTTCTTTTTTTTTTTTCTTTTTTCTTTTTTCTTTTTCTCCTGCGGCACAGCCGTGCTCTCTCTACTCGGCAGGTCTGCTGCCGGCTGCTTTTCGGTCGGCCTCCCACCCGTCAGGTCTGCGCTGATCTTCACCGCCAAAGCAGCTCTCAGGAGGCAGAGCTGAGGGGTCCCTGTTCGGGCGCCACTTGCGGGGGTTTGGGAACAATGAAACACAGATCAATGTGATCCACGCTGAACAATTTAATGTGCGCAATCATGCCTTTTATAGGAAAGTTTCAGAACAGTAGAACATTCGATAACACTTGGTTGGTTAACTTCACTTAGCCGAGTGCTAGCAACAGTTTACTGATTGGTTAACTATTACAGCATATGTTTCAAGGTTACAGTTAACATTCCTTCTCTGCGTATCTCTCTCAGTAGTTTTCCGTGCTAACCTTTCCCAAGGCTTCTGCACATACACGAACTTTAGTAACCCTCAGGCGAGGCCTCAGTGCCTGTGGGTCACTACCTTACAATTGTCAAGCAATTGTCTGGATTGCTCACATGCCCGTTCACAGCCAAATAGCTCTCCACAGAGACCTTGTTCTGTCACGGCACAAGGGGTTCCATGCTTGGAGACCCTGTTCTTTGACGGGACAAGGGGTTCCCTGCCTGGAGACCCTGTTGTGTGATGGGACAAGGGGTTCCCTGCCCGGAGACCCTGTTCTGTGACAGGACAACGGGTTCCCTGCCTGGAGACCCTCTTCCGTGACGGAACAAGGGGTTCCCTGCGTGGAGACCCTGTTCTGTGACTGGACAACGGGTTCCCTGCCTATAGACCTCGTTCAGTGAAGGGACAAGGGGTTCCCTGTGTGGAGACCCTGTTCTGCGACGAGACAAGTGGTTCCCTGTGCGGAGACCCTTTTCTGTGAAGGGACAACGGGTTCCCTGCCTGGAGTCCCTGTTCTGTGACGGGACAAGGGGTTCCCTGTGTGGAGACCCTGTTCTGTGACGGGACAACGGGTTCCCTGCGTGGAGACCCTGTTCTGTGACGGGACAAGGGGTTCCCTGCCTGGAGACACTGTTCTGTGACGGAACAAAGGGTTCCCAGCGTGGAGACCCTGTTGTGTGACGGGACAACGGTTTCCCCGCCTATAGACCCCGTTCAGTGAAGGGAAAAGGGGTTCCCTGCGTGGAGACCCTGTTCCGCGACGAGACAAGGGGTTCCCTGTGCGTAGACCCTGTTCTGTGACGGACAACGGGTTCCCTGCGTGGAGACCTTGTTCTGTGACGGGACAACGGGTTCCCTGCGTGGAGACCCTGTTCTGTGACGGGACAACGGGCTCCCTGCGTAGAGACCCTGTTCTGCGTCGCAACAACGGGTTCCCTGCGCGGACACCATGTTCTGAGACGGGACAAAGGGTTCCCTGCGCAGAGACCCTGTTCTGTGACGGGACAACGGGTTCCCTGCGTGGAGACCCTGTTCTCTGATGGGACAACGGGTTCCCTGCTTGGAGAGCTTGTTCTGTGACGGGACAACGGGTTCCCGGCCTGTAGACACTGTTCTGTGACGGAACAATGGGTTCACTGCCTGGAGACCCTGTTCTGTGACGGGACAATGGGTTCCCTGCCTGGAGACCCTGTTCTGTGATGGGACAACGGGTTCCCTGCGTGGAGACCCTGTTCTGTGACGGGACAACGGGTTCCCTGCGTGGAGACCCTTTTCTGTGACGGGACAACGGGTTCCCTGCCTGGAGACCCTTTTCTGTGACGAGACAACGGGTTCCCTGGGTGGAGACCCTGCTCTGAGACGCGACAACGGGTTCCCTGCGTGGAGACCCCGTTCTGTGAAGGTACAAGGGGTTCCCTGCGGGGAGACCATGTGCTGTGACGAGACAACGGTTTCCCTGCGTGGAGACCCTGTTCTGTGATGGGACAACGGGTTCCCAGCTTGGAGGCACTGTTCTGTGACGGGACAAGGGGTTCCCTGCGTGGAGACCCTGTTCTGTGACGGGACAACGGGTTCCCTGCGTGGAGACCCTGTTCTGTGACGGGACAAAGGGTTCCCTGCGTGGAGACCTAGTTCTGAGACGGGACAACGGGTTCCCTGCGCGGAGGCCCTGTTCTGTGATGGGACAAAGGGTTCCCTGCGTCGACACCCCGTTCTGTGACGGGACAAAGGGTTCTCTGCGTTTAGACCATGCTCTGTGATGGGACAACGGATTCCCTGCGTGGAGACCCTGTTCTGTGACGGGACAAGGGGTTCCCTGCGTGGAGACAATGTTCTGAGAGGGGACAAGGGGTTCCCTGAGTGGAGACCCTGTTGTGTGACTGGACACAGGTTCCCTGCCTATAGACCCCGTTCAGTGAAGGGACAAGGGGTTCCCTGTGTGGAGACCCTGTTCTGCGACGAGACAAGTGGTTCCCTGCCTGGAGACCCTTTTCTGTGAAGGGACAACGGGTTCCATGCCTGGAGTTCCTGTTCTGTGACGGGAAAAGGGGTTCCCTGTGTGGAGACCCTGTTCTGTGACGGGACAATGGTTCAGGGCTGTAGACCCTGTTCTGTGACGGGACAAGGGGTTCCCTGCCTATAGCCCTGTTCTGTGAAGGGACAAGGGGTTCCCTGCGTGGAGACTCTGTTCTGTGACGGGACAATGGGTTCCGTGCGTGGAGACCCTCTTCTGTGACGGGACAACGGGTTCCCTGCGTGGAGACCCTGTTCTGTGACGGGACAACGGGTTCCTTGCGTGGAGACCCTGTTCTGTGACGGGACAACGGGTTCCGTGCCTGGAGACCCTGTTCTGTGACGGGACAAGGGTTTCCTGCTTGGAGAGCTTGTTCTGTGACGGGACAACGTGTTCCCGGCCTGTAGACACTGTTCTGTGACGGAACAATGGGTTCACTACCTGGAGACCCTGTTCTGTGACGGGACAAGGGGTTCCCTGCTTGGAGACAATGTTCTGAGACGGGACAAGGGGTTCCCTGGGTGGAGACCCTGCTGTGTGACTGGACAACGGGTTCCCTGCCTATAGACCCCGTTCAGTGAAGGGACAAGGGGTTCCCTGTGTGGAGACCCTGTTCTGCGACGAGACAAGTGGTTCCCTGCCTGGAGACCCTTTTCTGTGAAGGGACAACGGGTTCCATGCCTGGAGTCCCTGTTCTGTGACGGGACAAGGGGTTCCCTGTGTGGAGACCCTGTTCTGTGACGGGACAATGGTTCCGGGCTGTAGACCCTGTTCTGTGACGGCACAAGTGGTTCACTTGATGGGGGCCATATTCTGTGACGGGACAATGGGTTCTCTGAATGGACACCCTGTGCTGCGACAGGACAACTTTTTCCCTGCGTGGAGACCCTGTTCTGTGACGGGACACGGGGTTCCCTGCGTGGAGAATCTGTTCTGTGAAGGGACAAGTGGTTCCCTGAGTGGAGACCCTGTTCTGTGACGGGACAAGGGTTTCCCTGCTTGGAGAGCTTGTTCTGTGGCGGGACAACGTGTTCCCGGCCTGTAGACCCTGTTCTGTGACGGGACAATGGGTTCCCTACCTGGAGACCCTGTTCTGTGATGGGACAACGGGTTCCCTGCGTGGAGACCCTTTTCTGTGATGGGACAACGGGTTCCCTGCCTGGAGACCCTTTTCTGTGACGAGACAACATGTTCCCTGGGTGGAGACCCTGCTCTGACACACGACAACGGGTTCCCTGCGTGGAGACCCCGTTCTGTGAAGGGACAAGGGGTTCCCTGCGGGGAGACCCTGTGCTGTGATGAGACAACGGGTTCCCTGCCTGGAGACCCTGTTGTGTGACGGGACAACGGGTTCCCTGCCTATAGACCCCGTTCTGTGAGGGGACAAGGGGTTCCCTGCGTGGAGACCCTGTTCTCTGACGGGACAACGGGTTCCCTGCGTGGACATCCTGTTCTGTTTCGGGACAAGGGGTTCCCTGCGTGGAGACCCTGTTCTCTGACGGGAGAAGGGATTCCCTGCGTGTAGACCCTGTTCTGGGAAGGGACAACGGGTTCCCTGCCTGGAGACCCTGTTCTGTGATGGGACAACGGGTTCCCTGCCTGGAGACACAGTTCTGTGACGGGACCACGGGTTCCCTGCCTGGCGACACTCTTCTGTTACGGGACAACGGGTTCCCTGCCTGGAGACCCTGTTCTGTGATGGGACAATGGGTTCCCTGCGTGGAGACCCTGTTCTGTGATGAGACAAGGGGTTCCCTGCGTGGAGACCCTGTTCTGTGACGGGACAACGGGTTCCCTGCGTGGAGGCCCTGTTCTCTGATGGGACAACGGGTTCCCTGCGTGGAGACCCTGTTGTGTGACTGGACAACGGGTTCCCTGCCTATAGACCCCGTTCAGTGAAGGAACAATGGGTTCCCTGTGTGGAGACCCTGTTCTGCGACGACACAAGTGGTTCCCTGTGCGGAGACCCTTTTCTGTGAAGGGACAACGGGTTCCTTTCCTGGAGACCCTGTTCTGTGACGGGACAAGGGGTTCCCTGTGTGGAGACCCTGTTCTGTGACGGGACAATGGTTCCGGCCTGTAGACCCTGTTCTGTAACGGGACAACGGGTTCCCTGCTTGGCGACACTGTTCTGTGACGGGACAACGGGTTCCCTGCTTGGAGACCCTGTTCTGTGACGGGACAAAGGGTTCCCTGCCTGGAGACCCTGTTCTGTGACGGGGCAAGGGGTTCCCTGCCTGGAGACCATGTTGTGTGACTGGACAACGGGTTCCCTGCCTATAGACCCCGTTCAGTGAAGGGACAAGGGGTTCCCTGTGTGGAGACCCTGTTCTGCGACGAGACAAGTGGTTCCCTGTGCGGAGACCCTTTTCTGTGAAGGGACAACGGGTTCCCTGCCTGGAGTCCCTGTTCTGTGACGGGACAAGGGGTTCCCTGTGTGGAGACCATGTTCTGTGACGGGACAATGGTTCCGGCCTGTAGACCCTGTTCTGTGACGGGACAAGGGGTTCCCTGCTTGGAGACCCTGTTCTGTGACGGGACAACGGGTTCCCTGCGTGGAGACCCTGTTCTCTGATGGGACAACGGGTTCCCTGCGTGGAGACCCTGTTGTGTGACTGGACAACGGGTTCCCTGCCTATAGACCCCATTCAGTGAAGGGACAAGGGGTTCCCTGTGTGGAGACCCTGTTCTGCGACGAGACAAGTGGTTCCCTGTGCGGAGACCCTGTTCTGTGAAGGGACAAGGGGTTCCCTGCCTGGAGTCCCTGTTCTGTGACGGGACAAGGGGTTCCCTGTGTGGAGACCATGTTCTGTGACGGGACAATGGTTCCGGCCTGTAGACCCTGTTCTGTGACGGGACAAGGCGTTCCCTGCCTATAGCCCTGTTCTGTGAAGGGACAAGGGGTTCCCTGCCTGGAGACCCTGTTCTGTGACGGGACATGGGGTTCCCTGCGTGGAGACCCTGTTCTGTGACGGGACAACGGGTTCCCTGCGTGGAGACCCTGTTCTGTGACGGGACAACGGGTTCCGTGCCTGGAGACCCTGTTCTGTGACGTGACAAGGGTTTCCCTGCTTGGAGAGCTTGTTCTGTGAAGGGACAACTTGTTCCCGGCCTGTAGACACTGTTCTGTGACGGAACAATGGGTTCACTACCTGGAGACCCTGTTCTGTGATGGGACAACGGGTTCCCTGCCTGGAGACCCTGTTCTGTGACGGGACAACTTGTTCCCTGCATGGAGAACCTGTTCTGTGACGGGACAACGGGTTCCCTGCATGGAGACTGTCTTCTGTGACGGGACAACGGGTTCCCTGCCTGGAGACTCTATTCTGTGATGGGAGAACGGGTTCCCTGAGTGGTGACACTGTTCTGTGACGGGAAAACGGGTTCCCAGCGTGGAGACCCTGTTCTGTGACGGCACAAGGGGTTCCCTGCTTGGAGACGCTGTTCTGTGACGGGACAAGGGGTTCCCTGCCTGGAGACCCTGTTCTGTGACGGGACAACTTGTACCCTACGTGGAGAGCCTGTTCTGTGACGGGACAAAGGGTTCCCTGCGTGGAGACTGTCTTCTGTGACGGGACAACGGGTTCCGTGCGTGGAGACCCCGTTCCATGACGGGGCAAGGGGTTCCCTGCGTGGAGACCGTGTTCTGTGACGGGACAGCGGGTTCCCTTCGTGGAGACCCTGTTCTGTGACGGGACAACGGGTTCCCTGCCTGGAGACCCTGTTCTGTGACGGGACAAAGGGTTCCCTGACTGGAGACCCTGTTCTGTGACGGGACAACGGGTTCCCTGCGTGGAGACCCTGTTCTGTGGTGGGACAACGGGCTCCCTGCGTGGAGACACTGTTCTGTGACGGGATAATGGGTTCCCTGCGTGGAGACCCCGTTCTGTGATGGGACAACGGGTTCCCTGACTGGAGACCCTGTTCTGTGACGGGACAATGGGTTCCCTACCTGGAGACCCTGTTCTGTGATGGGACAACGGGTTCCCTGCGTGGAGACCCTGTTCTGTGACGGGACAAAGGGTTCCCTACGTGGAGACACTGTTCTGTGACGGGACAACGGGTTCTTTGCCTGGAGACACTGTTCTGTGACAGGACAACGGGTTCCCTGCCCGGAGACACTGTACCGTGACGGGACAAGTGGTTCCCTGCGTGGAGACCCTGTTCTGTGACGGGACAACGTGTTCCCCGGCTGGAGACCCTGTTCTGTGACGGCACAAGGGGTTCCCTGCGTGGTGGCCCTGTTCTGTGACGGGACAATGGGTTCCCAGCGTGGAGACCCTGTGCTGTGACAGGACAACGGGTTCCTTGCCTGGAGACCCTGTTCTGTGACGGGACAAGGGGTTCCCTGCGTGGAGACCCTGTTCTGTGAAGGGACAACGGGTTCCCAGCGTGGAGACCCTGTTCTGTGACGGGACAATGGGTTCCCTGCGTGGAGACCCTGTTCTGTGACGGGACAACGGGTTCCCAGCGTGGAGACCCTGTTCTGTGACGGGACAATGGGTTCCCTGCCTGGAGACCCTGTTCTGTGAGGGGACAATGGGTTCCCTGCCTGGAGACACAGTTCTGTGAAGGGACAACGGGTTCCCTGCGTGGAGAACCTGTTCTGTGACTGGACATGGGGTTCCATGCGTGGAGACCATGTTCTGTGACGGGACAACAGGTTCCCTGCCTGGAGACCCTGTTCTGCGACGGGAGAACGGATTCCCTGCGTGGAGACTCTGTTCTATGATGGGACAACGGATTCCCTGCTTGGAGACCCTGTTCTGTGATGGGACAATGGGTTCCCTGACTGGAGACCCTGTTCTGTGACGGGACTAGGGGTTCCCTGCGTGGAGACCCTGTTCTCTGACGGGAGAAGGGGTTCCCTGCGTGGAGACCCTGTTCTGTGACGGGACAACGGGTTCCCAGCTTGGAGGCCCTGTTCTGTGACGGGACAAGGTTATCCCTGCGTGGAGACCCTGTTCTGTGACGGGACAAGGGGTTACCGGCCTGGAGACCCTGTTCCGTGATGGGACAATGGGTTCCCTGCGTGGAGACCATGTGCTGTGACGGGAGAAGGGATTCCCTGCGTGGAGACCCTATTCTGTGATGGGACAAAGGGTTCCCTGCGCGGAGACCCTGGTCAGTGACGGGACAACGGGTTCCCTGCGTGGAGACCCTGTTCTGTGACGGGACAAGGGGTTCCCTGCCTGGAGACCCTGTTGTGTGACGGGACAACGGGTTCCCTGCCTATAGACCCCGTTCTGTGAAGGGACAAGGGGTTCCCTGCCTGGAGACCCTGTTCTGTGACATGACAAAGTTTTCCCTGGGTGGACATATTGTTCTGTGACGGGACAAGGGGTTCCCTGCGTGGAGACCCTGTTCTGTGACGGGACTAGGGGTTCCCTGCGTGGAGACCCTGTTTTGGGATGGGACAATGGGTTCCCTGCCTGGAGAACCTGTTCTGTGATGGGAGAAAGGGTTCCCTTCGTGGAGACCCTGTTCTGTGACGGGACCATGAGTTCCCTGCCTGGAGAATCTGTTTTGTGACGGGACAACGGGTTCACTGCGTGGAGACCCTGTTCTGTGACGGGACAAGGGGTTCCCTGCCTGGAGACCCTGTTCTGTGACGGGAGAACGGGTTCCCTGCCTGGAGACCCTGTTCTGGGACGGGACAACGGGTTCCCATCGTGGAGACCCTGTTCTCTGATGGGACAACGGGTTCCCAGCTTGGAGGCCCTGTTCTGTGACGGGACAAGGTTTTCCCTGCGTGGAGACCCTGTTCTGTGATGGGACAAGGGGTTCCCTGGGTGAAGACCCTGTACTGTGAAGGGACAAGGGGTTCCCTGCGTGGAGACCCAGTTCTGTGACGGGACAAGGGGTTCCCTGCCTGGAGACCCTGTTCTGTGACGGACAACGGGTTCCCTGCCTGGAGACCCTGTTCTGTGACGGGACAAAGGGTTCCCTGCGTGGAGACCCTGTTCTGTGACGGGACAATGGGTTCCATGCGTGGAGACCCTCTTCTGTGACGGGACAATGGGTTCCCTGCGTGGAGACCCTCTTCTGTGACGGGACAAGGGGTTCCGTGCCTGGAGACCCTGTTCTGTGACGGGACAACGGGTTCCGTGCCTGGAGACGCTGTTCTGTGACGGGACAAGTGTTTTCCTGCTTGGAGAGCTTGTTCTGTGAAGGGACAACGGGTTTCCGGCCTGTAGACACTGTTCTGTGATGGAACAATGGGTTCACTGCCTGGAGACCCTGTTCTGTGACGGGACAATGGGTTCCCTACCTGGAGACCCTGTTCTGTGATGGGACAACGGGTTCCCTGCGTGGAGACCCTGTTCTGTGACGGGACAAGGGGTTCCCTGCGTGGAGACCCTTTTCTGTGACGGGACAACGGGTTCCCTGCCTGGATACCCTTTTCTGTGACGAGACAACGGGTTCCCTGTGTGGAGACCCTGCTCTGAGACGCGACAACGGGTTCCCTGCGTGGAGAGCCCATTCTGTGACGGGACAAGGGGTTCCCTGCGTGGAGACCCTGTTCTGTGACGGGACTAGGGGTTCCCTGCGTGGAGACCCTGTTTTGGGATGGGACAATGGGTTCCCTGCCTGGAGAACCTGTTCTGTGATGGGAGAAAGGGTTCCCTTCGTGGAGACCCTGTTCTGTGACGGGACCATGAGTTCCCTGCCTGGAGACTCTGTTTTGTGACGGGACAACGGGTTCACTGCGTGGAGACCCTGTTCTGTGACGGGACAAGGGGTTCCCTGCCTGGAGACCCTGTTCTGTGACGGGAGAACGGGTTCCCTGCGTGGAGACCCTGTTCTGGGACGGGACAACGGGTTCCCATCGTGGAGACCCTGTTCTCTGATGGGACAACGGGTTCCCAGCTTGGAGGCCCTGTTCTGTGACGGGACAAGGTTTTCCCTGCGTGGAGACCCTGTTCTGTGATGGGACAACGGGTTCCCTGGGTGAAGACCCTGTACTGTGAAGGGACAAGGGGTTCCCTGCGTGGATACCCTGTTCTGTGACGGGACAACGGGTTCCCTGCCTGGAGACCCTGTTCTGTGACGGACAACGGGTTCCCTGCCTGGAGACCCTGTTCTGTGACGGGACAAAGGGTTCCCTGCGTGGAGACCCTGTTCTGTGACGGGACAATGGGTTCCATGCGTGGAGACCCTCTTCTGTGACGGGACAATGGGTTCCCTGCGTGGAGACCCTCTTCTGTCACGGGACAAGGGGTTCCGTGCCTGGAGACCCTGTTCTGTGACGGGACAACGGGTTCCGTGCCTGGAGACGCTGTTCTGTGACGGGACAAGTGTTTTCCTGCTTGGAGAGCTTGTTCTGTGAAGGGACAACGGGTTTCCGGCCTGTAGACACTGTTCTGTGATGGAACAATGGGTTCACTGCCTGGAGACCCTGTTCTGTGACGGGACAATGGGTTCCCTACCTGGAGACCCTGTTCTGTGATGGGACAACGGGTTCCCTGCGTGGAGACCCTGTTCTGTGACGGGACAAGGGGTTCCCTGCGTGGAGACCCTTTTCTGTGACGGGACAACGGGTTCCCTGCCTGGATACCCTTTTCTGTGACGAGACAACGGGTTCCCTGTGTGGAGACCCTGCTCTGAGACGCGACAACGGGTTCCCTGCGTGGAGAGCCCATTCTGTGACGGGACAACGGGTTCCCTGCGTGGAGACCCTGTTCTGTGACGAGACAACGGTTTCCCTGCGTGGAGACCCTGTTCTGTGATGGGACAACGGGTTCCCATCTTGGAGGCCCTGTTCTGTGACGGGACAATGGGTTCCCTGCGTGGAGACCCTGTTCTGTGACGGGACAACGGGTTCCCTGCGTGGAGACCCTGTTCTGTGACGGGACAAAGGGTTCCCTGCGTGGAGACCTAGTTCTGAGACGGGACAACAGGTTCCCTGCGCGGAGACCCTGTTCTGTGATGGGACAAAGGGTTCCCTGCGTTTAGACCATGCTCTGTGATGGGACAACGGATTCCCTGCGTGGAGACCCTGTTCTGTGACGGGACAAATGGTTCCCTGCGTTTAGACCATGCTCTGTGATGGGACAACGGATTCCCTGCGTGGAGACCCTGTTCTGTGATGGGACAAGGGGTTCCCTGCTTGGAGAAAATGTTCTGAGACGGGACAAGGGGTTCCCTGAGTGGAGACCCTTTTCTGTGACGGGACAAGGGGTTCCCTGCCTGGAGACCCTTTTCTGTGACGAGACAACATGTTCCCTGGGTGGAGACCCTGCTCTGAGACACGACAACGGGTTCCCTGCGTGGATACCCCGTTCTGTGAAGGGACAAGGGGTTCCCTGCGGGGAGACCCTGTGCTGTGACGAGACAACGGGTTCCCTGCCTGGAGACCCTGTTGTGTGACGGGACAACGGGTTCCCTGCCTATAGACCCCGTTCTGTGAAGGGACAAGGGGTTCCCTGCGTGGAGACTCTGTTCTGTGATGGGACAAGGTTTTCCCTGGGTGGACATCCTGTTCTGTGGCGGGACAAGGGGTTCCCTGCGTGGAGACCCTGTTCTGTGATGGGAGAAGGGATTCCCTGCGTGTAGACCCTGTTCTGGAAAGGGACAACGGGTTCCCTGCCTGGAGACCCTGTTCTGTGATGGGACAACGGGTTCCCTGCCTGGAGACACAGTTCTGTGACGGGACCACGGGTTCCCTGCCTGGCGACACTCTTCTTTTACGGGACAACGGGTTCCCTGCCTGGAGACCCTGTTCTGTGACGGGACAATGGGTTCCCTGCGTGGAGACCCTGTTCTGTGACGAGACAAGGGGTTCCCTGCGTGGAGACCCTGTTCTGTGACGGGACAACGGGTTCCCTGCGTGGAGACCCTGTTCTCTGATGGGACAACGGGTTCCCTGCGTGGAGACCCTGTTCTGTGACTGTACAACGGGTTCCCTGCCTGGAGACCCTGTTCTGTGACGGGACAAGGGGTTCCCTGCCTGGAGACCATGTTGTGTGACTGGACAACGGGTTCCCTGCCTATAGACCCGGTTCAGTGAATTGACAAGGGTTTCCCTGTGTGGAGACCCTGTTCTGCGACGAGACAAGTGGTTCCCTGTGCGGAGACCCTTTTCTGTGAAGGGACAACGGGTTCCCTACCTGGAGTCCCTGTTCTGTGAAGGGACAAGGGGTTCCCTGCCTGGAGACCATGTTCTGTGTCGGGACAACGGGTTCCCAACCTAGAGACCCTGTTCTGTGACGGGACAAGGCGTTCCCTGCCTGGAGACCCTGTTCCGTGACTGGACAAAGGGTTCCCTGCCTATAGCCCTGTTCTGTGAAGGGACAAGGGGTTCCCTGCGTGGAGACCCTGTTCTGTGACGGGACATGGGGTTCCCTGCGCGGAGACCCTTTTCTGTGACGGGACAAGGGGTTCCCTGCCTGGAGACCCTTTTCTGTGACGGGACAACGGGTTCCCTGCCTGGAGACCCTGTTGTGTGATGGGACAACGGGTTCCAAGCCTATAGACCCCGTTCTGTGAAGGGACAAGGGGTTCCCTGCGTGGAGACCCTGTTCTGTGACAGGACAACGTTTTCCCTGGGTGGACATCCTGTTCCGTGGCGGGACAAGGCGTTCCCTGCGTGGAGACCCTGTGCAGTGACGGGACAACGGGTTCCCTGCGTGGAGACCCTGTTCTGTGATGGGAGAAGGGATTCCCTGCGTGTAGACCCTGTTCTGGGAAGGGACAACGGGTTCCCTGCGTGGAGACCCTGTTCTGTGACGGGACAAAGGGTTCCCTGCCTGGAGACCAAGTTCTGTGACGGGACCAAGGGTTCCCTGCCTGGTGACAGTGTTCTGAGACGGGACAAAGGATTCCCTGCCTGGAGACCCTGTTCTGTGACAGGACAGGGGGTTCCCTGCGTGGAGACAATGTTCTGTGACGGGACAACGGGTTCCCTGCCTGGAGACCCTGTTCTCTGATGGGACAACGGGTTCCCTGCGTGGAGACGCTGTTCTCCGAAGGGACAACGGGTTCCCTGGGTGAAGACCCTGTTCTGTGAAGGGACAAGGGGTTCCCTGCCTGGAGACCCTGTTCTGTGACGTGGCAAGGGGTTCCCTGCGTGGAGACCCTGTTCTGCGACGAGACAAGTGGTTCCCTGTGCGGAGACCCTGTTCTGTGAAGGGACAACGGGTTCCCTGCCTAGAGACACTGTTCTGGGATGGGACAAGGGGTTCCCTGCGCAGAGACCATGTTCTGAGACACTACAACGGGTTCCCTGCGCGGAGACACTGTTCTGTGACGGGACAGCGGTTTCCCTGCGTGGAGACCCTGTTCTGTGACGGGACAAAGGTTTCCCTGCCTGGAGAACCTGTTCTCTGACGGGACAAGGGGTTCCCCGCCTGTAGACCCTGTTCTGTGACGGGACAACGGGTTCCCCGCCCGGAGACACTGCTCTGTGACGGGACAACGGGTTCCCTGCCTGTAGACCCTGTTCTGTGACGGGACAAGGGGTTCCCGGACAGGAGACCCTGTTCTGTGACGGGACTACGGGTTCCCTGCCTGGAGACACAGTTCTGGGATGGGACAAGGGGTTCCCTGCGCGGAGACCCTGTTGTGTGACGGGACAACGGGTTCCCTGCGTGGAGACCCAGTTCTGTGACGGGACAACGGGTTCCCTGCCTGGAGACCCTGTTGTGTGACGGGACAACGGGTTCCCTGCCTATAGACACCGTTCTGTGAAGGGACAAGGGGTTCCCTGCGTGGAGACCCGGTTCTGTGACGGGGCAACGTTTTCCCTGGGTGGACATCCTGTTCTGTGGCGGGACAAGGGGTTCCATGCGTGGAGACCCTGTGCTGTGACGGGACAATGGGTTCCCTGCGTGGAGACCCTGTTCTGTGATGGGAGGAGGGATTCCCTGCGTGTAGACCCTGTTCTGGGAAGGGACAACGGGTTCCCTGCCTGGAGACCCTGTTCTGTGATGGGACAACGGGTTCCCTGCCAGGAGACACTGTTCTGTGACGGGACAACGGGTTCCTTGCCTGGAGACCCTGTTCTGTGACGGGACAATAGGTTCCCGGACAGGAGACCCTGTTCTGTGACGGGACAAAGGGTTCCCTGCCTGGAGACCCTGTTCTGTGATGGGACAACGGGTTCCCTGCCTGGAGACGCTGTTCTCTGACGGGATAAGGGGTTCCCTGTCTGGAGACCCTGTTCTGAGACGGGACAACGGGTTCCCAGCTTGGAGGCACTGTTCTGTGACGGGACAAAGGTTTACCTGCGTGGAGACCCTGTTCTGTGACGGGGCAAGGGGTTACCAGCCTGGAGACCCTGTTCCGTGACGGGACAATGGGTTCCCTGCATGGAGACCCTCTTCTGTGGTGGGACAACGGGTTCCCTTCCTGGAGACCCTGTTCTGTGACGGGACAAGGGGTTCCCTGCGTGGAGACCCTGTTCTGTGACGGGACAAGGGGTTCCCTGCCTGGAGTCCCTGTTGTGTGACGGGACAACGGGTTCCCTGCCTATAGACCCCGTTCTGTGAAGGGACAAGGGGTTCCCTGCGTGGAGACCCTGTGCTGTGACGAGACAAAGGTTTCCCTGCGTGGAGACCCTGTTCTGTGATGGGACAACGGGTTCCCAGCTTGGAGGCACTGTTCTGTGACGGGACAAGGGGTTCCCTGCTTGGAGACCCTGTTCTGTGACGGGACAACGGGTTCCCTGCGTGGAGACCCTGTGCTGTGACGGGAGAAGGGATTCCCTGCCTGGAGACCCTGTTCTGTGACGGGACAAGGGGTTCCCTGCGTGGAGACCCTGTTGTGTGATGGGACAAAGGGTTCCCTGCGTTTAGACCATGCTCTGCGATGGGACAATGGGTTCCCTGCGTGGAGACCCTGTTCTGTGAAGGGACAATGGGTTCCCTTCGTGGAGACCCTGTTCTGTGACGGGACAACGGGTTCCCTGCGTGGAGACCCTGTTGTGTGACGGGACAACGGGTTCCCTGCGTGTAGACCCCGTTCTGTGAAGGGACAAGGGGTTCCCTGCGTGGAGACCCTGTTCTGTGACGGGACAACGTTTTCCCTGGGTGGACATCCTGTTCTGTGGCGGGACATGGGGTTCCCTGCGTGGAGACCCTGTGCTGTGACGGGACAACGGGTTCCCTGCGTGGAGACCCTGTTCTGTGATGGGACAAGGGATTCCCTGCGTGTAGACCCTGTTCTCTGATGGGACAGCGGGTTCCCTGCGTGGAGACCCTGTTCTCCGTAGGGACAACGGGTTCCCCTGGGGAAGACCCTGTTCTGTGAAGGGACATGGGGTTCACTGCCTGGTGACCCTGTTCTGTGACGGAACAAGGGGTTCCCTGAGTGGAGACCCTGTTGTGCGACTGGACAACGGGTTCCCTGCCTATAGACCCCGTTCAGTGAAGGGACAACGGGTTCCCTGTGTGGAGACCCTGTTCTGCGACGAGACAAGTGGTTCTCTGTGCGGAGACCCTTTTCTCTGACGGGACAACGGGTTCCCTGCCTGGAGACCCTGTTCTGTGACGGGACAAGGGGTTCCCTGTGTGGAGACCCTGTTCTGTGACGGGACAATGGTTCCGGCCTGTAGACCCTTTTCTGTGACGGGACAATGGGTTCCCTGCTTGGAGACCCTGTTCTGTGACGGGACAAAGGGTTCCCTGCCTGGAGACCCTGTTCTGTGACAGGACAAGGGGTTCCCTGCCTGGAGACCATGTTCAGTGTCGGGACAATGGGTTCCCAACCTAGAGACCCTGTTCTGTGACAGGACAAGGCGTTCCCTGCCTGGAGACCCTGTTCTGTGACTGGACAAAGGGTTCCCTGCCTATAGCCCTGTTCTGTGAAGGGACAAGGGGTTCCTGTGGAATAATTAGGAAATTTGGGATAATTGGGAATTAAATCTATATTAGGATGCAGCATTGTCCACACATAAGAGGAAATGGACTTTCAGGGCCTCTCAGGGCGAGATGCAGCCATACCTGGTATGTCAGGAATGTGCACTCCACAGCAGTTCCCATAACAGGCGGAGGATTCAGCGAGGTGGAGATTTCGCGGGTATGCTCTGTCCTAACTTCAGCAGATAAAACGGGAACTAGGTGGTACAAGAAACTGATAAGCTGCACTCTTGCCATCCTGAGCCAGCGGCCTGTCATCTTTTTGACAAAATACCGTCCTAGTGTGAACTTTGCTTCATTATAATACTAAAATACACACCCCTCTCCAGTGCGACCCCCCTCCGAAATAAGACCACCTCTCTCTGAGCATGCTCTCTGAAATTTTTATTTTCACCCATGGTAATAAAGGTATGTATGACTAGAGTCACTCAAGCTCCACCTTGAAGGTAAAAATAATATAAAATAGCCCCAGAGAAAGGGGGATTTTAGGGAAGATACCATCGTGGACGAGTTAAGGAAGATAACATCAACCGACTCCTGGGACCGGTCGACGGGCTGGACCTCTCTTCCCCCCCATAGGGACGCCTGTGGGTAAGACTTGCACTGTATCCAGTGCTTTCCTAGGAAAAACTTAGAATCTCTATAGAGTTATTCTTATTTGTCACCTGTATCTTTTAGAGCTAAACTGTGTCAACTTTATCAAGCGCTTGTATTCATGTAACTATTATATGCACGTGCTTTTGCAGACAGTATTTATCACCGGCAATCCATAAGAACCTGTACCTGTTGCATCAATAAATTTAGTTAATAAGTCATACTGTTTTGAATTCTCTCGCTGAACGCGACCCCATCTCTCAGTGTGGCCGTGAGAGTTCAGGAGCACAATTCGACTGACAGTGTGGTGCACTATCAGTGAATCTGGATTAATACGTGCCCGGACTGATAGTTGCATCTGATTGTACCCTATCAGTGAATCCGGAATTAATACGCGTCCGGACTGAATTATCAGTGAATCCGGAATTAATACGCGTCCGGACTGAATTATCAGTGAATCCGGAATTAATACGCGCCCGGACTGAATTGCCAGTGAATCCGGAATTAATACGCGTACGGACTGAAGTATCAGTGAATCCGGAATTAATACGTGCCCGGACTGAATTGTCAGTGAATCCGGAACCAGACGCACCCGGACTGATAGTTGCAGAGTGAAGCCGCTCCTGGCCCCTCTAATACAGTAAGGGGTTCATTCTCCCCTTTTAACGCAACAGTTCCCTGCCTGGAGACCCTGTTCTGTGACGGGACATGGGGTTCCCTGCGTGGAGACCCTTTTCTGTGACGGGACAAGGGGTTCCCTGCGTGGAGACCCTGTTCTGGGAAGGGACAACGGGTTCCGTGCCTGGAGACCCTGTTCTGTGACTTGACAAGGGTTTCCCTGCTTGGAGACCTTGTTCTGTGACGGGACAACGGGTTCCCGGCCTGTAGACACTGTTCTGTGACGGAACAATGGGTTCACTACCTGGAGACCCTGTTCTTTGACGGGACAATGGGTTCCCTACCTGGAGACCCTGTTCTGTGATGGGACAACAGGTTCCCTGCGTGGAGACCCTGTTCTTTGATGGGACAAAGGGTTCCCTGTGTGGAGACTCTTTTCTGTGAAGGGACAACGGGTTCCCTACCTGGAGACCATTTTCTGTGACGGGACAACGGGTTCCCTGGGTGGAGACCCTGTTCTGTGAAGTGACAACGGGTTCCCTGGGTGGAGACCCTGTTCTGTGACGGGACAACGGGTTCCCAGCGTGGAGACCCTGTTCTGTGATGGGACAACGGGTTCCCTGCCTGGAGACCCTGTTCTGTGACGGGACAACTTGTTCCCTGCTTGGAGAACCAGCTCTGTGACGGGACAATGGGTTCCCTGCGTGGAGACCCTCTTCTGTGACGGGACAAAGGGTTCCCTGCGTGGAGACCCTGTTCCGTGACGGGACAAGGGGTTCCCTGCCTGGAGACCCTGTTCTGTGACGGGACAACGGGTTCCCTGCCTGGAGACACTGTTCTGTGACGGGACAAAGGGTTCCCTGCGTGGAGACCCTGTTCTGTGACGGGACAACGGGTTCCCTCGGTGGAGACACTGTGCTGTGACTGGACAACGGGTTCCCTTCGTGGAGACCCTGTTCTGTGACGAGACAACGGGTTCCCTGCGTGGAGATCCTGTTCTGTGACTGGACAACGGGTTCCCTGCGTGGAGACCCTGTTCTGTGACGGGACAAGGGGTTCCCTGCTTGGAGACCCTGTTGTGTGACGGGACAACGGGTTCCCTGCCTATAGACACCGTTCTGTGAAGGGACAAGGGGTTCCCTGCGTGGAGACCCTGTTCTGTGACGGGGCAACGTTTTCCCTGGGTGGACATCCTGTTCTGTGGCGGGACAAGGGGTTCCCTGCGTGGAGACCCTGTGCTGTGACGGGACAACGGGTTCCCTGCGTGGAGGCCCTGTTCTGTGATGGGACAACGGGTTCCCCGCCTGGAGACCCAGTTCTGTGATGGGACCACGGGTTCCCTGACTGGCGACACTGTTCTGTGACGGGACAAGGGGTTCCCTGCCTGGAGACCCTGTTCTGTGACGGGACAAACGGTTCCCTGCGTGGAGACCCTGTTCTGTGACGGGACAACGGGTTCCCTCGGTGGAGACACTGTACTGTGATGGGACAACGGGTTCCCTGCGTGGAGACACTGTTCTGTGACGGGACAAGGGGTTCCCTGTGTGGAGACCCTGTTCTCTGACGGGAGAGGGGTTCCCTGCGTGGAGACCCTGTTCCGTGACGGGACAACGGGTTCCCAGGTTGGAGGCCCTGTTCTGTGACGGGACAAGGTTTTCCCTGAGTGGAGACCCTCTTCTGTGATGGGACAACGGGTTCCCTGCGTGGAGACCCTGTTCTGTGATGGGACAACGGGTTCCCTGCGCGGAGACCCTCTTCTGTGACGGGACAAGAGGTTCCCTGCGTGGAGACCCTGTTCTGTGACGGGACAAGGGGTTCCCTGCCTGGAGAGCCAGTTGTGTGACGGGACAACGGGTTCCATGCCTATAGACCCCGTTTTGTGAAGGGACAAGGGGTTCCCTGCGTGGAGACCCTGTTCTGTGATGGGACAAAGGATTCCCTGCTAGCAGACCCTGTTCTGTGAAGGGACAATGGGTTCCCTGCCTGGAGACCCTGTTCTGTGACTGGACAAAGGGTTCCCTGCCTATAGCCCTGTTCTGTGAAGGGACAAGGGGTTTCCTGCGTGGAGACCCTGTTCTGTGACGGGACATGGGGTTCCCTGCGTGGAGACCCTGTTCTGTGACGGGACAAGGGGTTCCCTGCGTGGAGACCCTGTTCTGTGAGGAGACAACGGGTTCCGTGCCAGGAGACCCTGTTCTGTGACGGGACAAGGGTTTCCCTGCTTGGAGACCTTGTTCTGTGACGGGACAACGGGTTCCCGGCCTGTAGACACTGTTCTGTGACGGAACAATGGGTTCACTACCTGGAGACCCTGTTCTGTGACGGGACAATGGGTTCCCTACTTGGAGACCCTGTTCTGTGATGGGACAACGGGTTCCCTGCGTGGAGACCCTGTTCTGCGACGGGACAACGGGTTCCCTGCGTGGAGACCCTGTTCTGTGACGGGACAACGGGTTCCCTGCCTGGAGACCCTTTTCTGTGACGGGACAACGGGTTCCCTGCGTGGAGACCCTGTTCTGAGACGCATCAACAGGTTCCCTGCGTGGAGAACCTGTTTTGTGATGGGACAACCTTTTCCCTGGGTGGACATCCTGTTCTGTGGCGGGACAAGGGGTTCCCTGCCTGGAGACCCAGTGATGTGACGGGACAACGGGTTCTCTGCGTGGAGACCCTGTTCTGTGATGGGAGAAGGGATTCCCTGCATGTAGACCCTGTTCTGTGACGGGACCACGGGTTCCCTGCCTGGCGAAACTATCCTGTGACGGGACAACGGGTTCCCTGCCTGGAGACCCTGTTCTGTGACGGGACAACGGGTTCCCTGCGCGGAGACCCTCTTCTGTGACGGGACAAGAGGTTCCCTGCGTGGAGACCCTGTTCTGTGACGGGACAAGGGGTTCCCTGCCTGGAGAGCCAGTTGTGTGACGGGACAACGGGTTCCATGCCTATAGACCCCGTTTTGTGAAGGGACAAGGGGTTCCCTGCGTGGAGACCCTGTTCTGTGATGGGACAAAGGATTCCCTGCTAGCAGACCCTGTTCTGTGAAGGGACAATGGGTTCCCTGCCTGGAGACCCTGTTCTGTGACTGGACAAAGGGTTCCCTGCCTATAGCCCTGTTCTGTGAAGGGACAAGGGGTTTCCTGCGTGGAGACCCTGTTCTGTGACGGGACATGGGGTTCCCTGCGTGGAGACCCTGTTCTGTGACGGGACAAGGGGTTCCCTGCGTGGAGACCCTGTTCTGTGAGGAGACAACGGGTTCCGTGCCAGGAGACCCTGTTCTGTGACGGGACAAGGGTTTCCCTGCTTGGAGACCTTGTTCTGTGACGGGACAACGGGTTCCCGGCCTGTAGACACTGTTCTGTGACGGAACAATGGGTTCACTACCTGGAGACCCTGTTCTGTGACGGGACAATGGGTTCCCTACCTGGAGACCCTGTTCTGTGATGGGACAAGGGGTTCCCTGCGTGGAGACCCTGTTCTGCGACGGGACAACGGGTTCCCTGCGTGGAGACCCTGTTCTGTGACGGGACAACGGGTTCCCTGCCTGGAGACCCTTTTCTGTGACGGGACAACGGGTTCCCTGCGTGGAGACCCTGTTCTGAGACGCATCAACAGGTTCCCTGCGTGGAGAACCTGTTCTGTGATGGGACAACCTTTTCCCTGGGTGGACATCCTGTTCTGTGGCGGGACAAGGGGTTCCCTGCCTGGAGACCCAGTGATGTGACGGGACAACGGGTTCTCTGCGTGGAGACCCTGTTCTGTGATGGGAGAAGGGATTCCCTGCATGTAGACCCTGTTCTGTGACGGGACCACGGGTTCCCTGCCTGGCGACACTATCCTGTGACGGGACAACGGGTTCCCTGCCTGGAGACCCTGTTCTGTGACGGGACAACGGGTTCCCTGAGTGGAGACCCTGTTCTGTGACGGGACAACGGGTTCCCTGCCTGGAGACCCTGTTCTCTGATGGGACAACGGGTTCCCTGCGTGGAGACGCTGTTCTCCGAAGGGACAACGGGTTCCCTGGGTGAAGACCCTGTTCTGTGACGGGACAAGGCGTTCCCCGCCTGGAGACCCTGTTCTGCGACGGGACTAGGGGTTCCCTGCGTGGAGACCCTGTTCTCTGACGGGACAACGGGTTCCCTGAGTGGAGACCCTGTTCTCTGATGGGATAACGGGTTCCCTGCGTGGAGACGAAGTTCTCCGAAGGGACAACGGGTTCCCGGGGTGAAGGCCCTGTTCTGTGAAGGGACAAGGCGTTCCCTGCCTGGAGACCCTGTTCTGTGACGGGACTAGGGGTTCCCTGCGTGGAGACCCTGTTCTGTGACGGGACAAGGGGTTCCCTGAGTGGAGACCCTGTTGTGTGACTGGACAACGGGTTCCCTGCCTATAGACCCCGTTCAGTGATGGGACAAGGGGTTCCCTGTGTGGAGACCCTGTTCTGTGACATGACAAAGTTTTCTCTGGGTGGACATCCTGTTCTGTGACGGGACAATGGGTTCCCTTCGTGGAGACCCTGTTCTGTGACGGGACAACGGGTTCCCTGCGTGGAGATCCTGTTCTCTGACGGACAACGGGTTCCCTGCGTGGAGACCTTGCTCTGTGACGGGACAACGGGTTCCCTGCTTGGAGACCCTGTTCTGTGACGGGACAACAGGTTCCCTGCGTGGAGATCCTTTTCTGTGACTGGACAACAGGTTCCCTCCCTGGAGACCCTGTTCTGTGACGGGACAACGGGTTCCCTGGGTGGAGACACTGTCCTGTGACGGGAAAACGGGTTCCCTGCCTGGAGACTCTATTCTGTGATGGGAGAACGGGTTCCCTGAGTGGAGACCCTATTCTGTGAAGGGACAACGGGTTCCCTGCGTGGAGACCCTGTTCTGTGACGGGACAACGGGTTCCCTGCGTGGAGACCCTGTTCTGTGACGGAACAACGGGTTCCGTGCATGGAGACCCTGTTCCGTGACGGGACAAGGGGTTCCCAGCGTGGAGAACCTCTTCTGTGACGTGACAACGGGTTCCGTGCGTGGAGACCCTGTTCTGAGACGGGACAAGGGGTTCCCTGCCTGGAGACCCTGTTGTGTGACGGGACAACGGGTTCCCTGCCTATAGACCCCGTTCTGTGAAGGGACCAGGGGTTCACTGCGTGGAGACCCTGTGCTGTGCCGAGACAAAGGTTTCCCTGCGTGGAGACACTGTTCTGTGACGGGACAAGTGGTTCCCTGCGTGGAGACCCTGTGCTGTGACGAGACAACGGTTTCCCTGTGTGGAGACCCCGTTCTGTGAAGGGACAAGGGGTTCCCTGCGGGGAGACCCTGTGCTGTGACGGGACAATTGGTTACCGGCCTGGAGACCCTGTTCCGTCACGGGACAATGGGTTCCCTGCGTGGAGACCCTCTTCAGAGACGGGACAACGGGTTCCCTGCGTGGAGACGCTGTTCTCCGAAGGGACAACGGGTTCCCTGGGTGAAGACCCTATTCTGTGAAGGGACAAGGGGTTCCCAGCGTGGAGACCCTGTTCTGTGACGGGACATGGGGTTCCCTGCGTGGAGACCCTGTTCTGTGACGGGAAAAGGGGTTCCCTGCCTATAGACCCCGTTCAGTGAAGGGACAAGGGGTTCCCTGTGTGGAGAAGCTGTTCTGTGAAGGGACAACGGGTTCCCTGCCTGGAGACCCTGTTCTGTGACGGGACAAGGGGTTCCCAGCGTGGAGACCCTGTTCTGTGACGGGACAAGGGGTTCCCGGACAGGAGACCCTGTTCTGTGACGGGACAAGGGGTTCCCTGCGTGGAGACCCTGTTCTGTGACTAGACAATGCGTTCCCTGTGCGGAGACCCTGTTCTGTGACGGGACAAGGGGTTCCCTGCCGGGAGACCCTGTTCTTTGATGGGACAAGGGGTTCCATGCGTGGAGACCATGTTCTGTGACAGGAGAAGGGGTTCCCTGCCTGGAGACCCTGTTGTGTGACGGGACATCGGGTTCCCTCCCTGTAGGCCCTGTTCTGTGACGGGAGAACGGGTTCCCTGCGTGGAGGCCCTGTTCTGTGACGGGACAAGGAATTCCCTGCGTGGAGACACTGTTCTGTGACGGGACAACTGGTTCCCTGCCTGGAGAACCTGTTCTCTGACGGGACAACGGGTTCCCTGCCTGGAGACCCTGTTCTGTGATGGGACAAAGGGTTCCCTGCCTGGAGACCCTGTTCTGGGATGGGACAACGGGTTCCCTGCGCGGAGACCCTTTTTTGTGAAGGGACAAGGGGTTCCCTGCGTGGAGACCCTGTGCTGTGACGGGACAAGGGGTCCCAGTGTGAAGACTCTGTGCTGTGACAGACAAGGGTTTCCCTGCGTGGAGACCCTGTTCTGTGACGGGACAACGGGTTCCCTGCCTGGAGACCCTGTTCTGTGACGGGACAATGGGTTCCCTGCGTGGAGACCCTGTTTTGTGACGGGACAAGGGGTTCCCAGCGTGGAGACACTGTTCTGTGACGGGACAACGGGTTCCTTGCGTGGAGACCCTGTTCTGTGAAGGGACAACAGGTTCCCTGCATGGAGACCCTGTTCTGTGACGGGACAAGGGGTTCCCTGCCTGGAGACCCTGTTCTGTGACGGGACAACGGGTTCCCTGCGTGGAGAACCTGTTCTGTCACGGGACAAGGGGTTCCCTGCCTGGAGACACTATTCTGTGACGGGAGAACGGGTTCCCTGCGTGGAGACGCTGTTCTCCGAAGGGACAACGGGTTCCCTGGGTGAAGACCCTATTCTGTGAAGGGACAAGGGGTTCCCAGCGTGGAGACCCTGTTCTGTGACGGGACATGGGGTTCCCTGCGTGGAGACCCTGTTCTGTGACGGGAAAAGGGGTTCCCTGCCTATAGACCGCGTTCAGTGAAGGGACAAGGGGTTCCCTGTGTGGAGAAGCTGTTCTGTGAAGGGACAACGGGTTCCCTGCCTGGAGACCCTGTTCTGTGACGGGACAAGGGGTTCCCAGCGTGGAGACCCTGTTCTGTGACGGGACAAGGGGTTCCCGGACAGGAGACCCTGTTCTGTGACGGGACAACGGGTTCCCTGCGTGGAGACCCTGTTCTGTGACTAGACAATGCGTTCCCTGTGCGGAGACCCTGTTCTGTGACGGGACAAGGGGTTCCCTGCCGGGAGACCCTGTTCTTTGATGGGACAAGGGGTTCCATGCGTGGAGACCATGTTCTGTGACAGGAGAAGGGGTTCCCTGCCTGGAGACCCTGTTGTGTGACGGGACATCGGGTTCCCTCCCTGTAGGCCCTGTTCTGTGACGGGAGAACGGGTTCCCTGCGTGGAGGCCCTGTTCTGTGACGGGACAAGGAATTCCCTGCGTGGAGACACTGTTCTGTGACGGGACAAGGAATTCCCTGCGTGGAGACACTGTTCTGTGACGGGACAACTGGTTCCCTGCCTGGAGAACCTGTTCTCTGACGGGACAACGGGTTCCCTGCCTGGAGACCCTGTTCTGTGATGGGACAAAGGGTTCCCTGCCTGGAGACCCTGTTCTGGGATGGGACAACGGGTTCCCTGCGCGGAGACCCTTTTTTGTGAAGGGACAAGGGGTTCCCTGCGTGGAGACCCTGTGCTGTGACGGGACAAGGGGTCCCTGTGTGAAGACTCTGTGCTGTGACGGACAAGGGTTTCCCTGCGTGGAGACCCTGTTCTGTGACGGGACAACGGGTTCCCTGCCTGGAGACCCTGTTCTGTGACGGGACAATGGGTTCCCTGCGTGGAGACCCTGTTTTGTGACGGGACAAGGGGTTCCCAGCGTGGAGACACTGTTCTGTGATGGGACAACGGGTTCCTTGCGTGGAGACCCTGTTCTGTGAAGGGACAACAGGTTCCCTGCATGGAGACCCTGTTCTGTGACGGGACAACGGGTTCCCTGCCTGGAGACCCTGTTCTGTGACGGGACAACGGGTTCCCTGCGTGGAGAACCTGTTCTGTGACGGGACAAGGGGTTCCCTGCCTGGAGACACTGTTCTGTGACGGGAGAACGGGTTCCCAGCGTGGAGACACTGTGCTGTGACGGGACAAGGGGTTCCCTGCTTGGAGACCCTGTTGTGTGACGGGACAACGGGTTCCCTGCCTATAGACACCGTTCTGTAAAGGGACAAGGGGTTCCCTGCGTGGAGACACTGTTCTGTGACGGGGCAACGTTTTCCCTGGGTGGACATCCTGTTCTGTGGCGGGACAAGGGGTTCCCTGCGTGGAGACACTGTGCTGTGACGGGACAACGGGTTCCCTGCGTGGAGGCCCTGTTCTGTGATGGGACAAGGGATTCCCCGCGTGTAGACCCTGTTCTGGGAAGGGACAACGGGTTCCCTGCCTGGAGACCCTGTTCTGTGATGGGACAACGGGTTCCCCGCCTGGAGACCCAGTTCTGTGATGGGACCACGGGTTCCCTGACTGGCGACACTGTTCTGTGACGGGACAAGGGGTTCCCTGCCTGGAGACCCTGTTCTGTGACGGGACAAACGGTTCCCTGCGTGGAGACCCTGTTCTGTGACGGGACAACGGGTTCCCTCGGTGGAGACACTGTACTGTGATGGGACAACGGGTTCCCTGCGTGGAGACACTGTTCTGTGACGGGACAAGGGGTTCCCTGTGTGGAGACCCTGTTCTCTAACGGGAGAAGGGGTTCCCTGCGTGGAGACCCTGTTCCGTGACGGGACAACGGGTTCCCAGGTTGGAGGCCCTGTTCTGTGACGGGACAAGGTTTTCCCTGAGTGGAGACCCTCTTCTGTGATGGGACAACGGGTTCCCTGCGTGGAGACCCTGTTCTGTGATGGGACAACGGGTTCCCTGCGCGGAGACCCTCTTCTGTGACGGGACAAGAGGTTCCCTGCGTGGAGACCCTGTTCTGTGACGGGACAAGGGGTTCCCTGCCTGGAGAGCCAGTTGTGTGACGGGACAACGGGTTCCATGCCTATAGACCCCGTTCTGTGAAGGGACAAGGGGTTCCCTGCGTGGAGACCCTGTTCTGTGATGGGACAAAGGATTCCCTGCTAGCAGACCCTGTTCTGTGACGGGACAATGGGTTCCCTGCCTGGAGACCCTGTTCTGTGACTGGACAAAGGGTTCCCTGCCTATAGCCCTGTTCTGTGAAGGGACAAGGGGTTTCCTGCGTGGAGACCCTGTTCTGTGACGGGACATGGGGTTCCCTGCGTGGAGACCCTGTTCTGTGACGGGACAACGGGTTCCCTTCGTGGAGACCCTGTTCTGTGAGGAGACAACGGGTTCCGTGCCAGGAGACCCTGTTCTGTGACGGGACAAGGGTTTCCCTGCTTGGAGACCTTGTTCTGTGACGGGACAACGGGTTCCCGGCCTGTAGACACTGTTCTGTGACGGAACAATGGGTTCACTACCTGGAGACCCTGTTCTGTGACGGGACAATGGGTTCCCTACCTGGAGACCCTGTTTTGTGATGGGACAACGGGTTCCCTGCGTGGAGACCCTGTTCTGCGACGGGACAACGGGTTCCCTGCGTGGAGACCCTGTTCTGTGACGGGACAACGGGTTCCCTGCCTGGAGACCCTTTTCTGTGACGGGACAACGGGTTCCCTGCGTGGAGACCCTGTTCTGAGACGCATCAACAGGTTCCCTGCGTGGAGAACCTGTTCTGTGATGGGACAACCTTTTCCCTGGGTGGACATCCTGTTCTGTGGCGGGACAAGGGGTTCCCTGCCTGGAGACCCAGTGATGTGACGGGACAACGGGTTCTCTGCGTGGAGACCCTGTTCTGTGATGGGAGAAGGGATTCCCTGCATGTAGACCCTGTTCTGTGACGGGACATCGGGTTCCCTGCCTGGAGACCCTGTTTTGTGACGGGACAACGGGTTCCCTGCCTGGAGACCCTGTTCTCTGATGGGACAACGGGTTCCCTGCGTGGAGACGCTGTTCTCCGAAGGGACAACGGGTTCCCTGGGTGAAGACCCTGTTCTGTGACGGGACAAGGCGTTCCCCGCCTGGAGACCCTGTTCTGCGACGGGACTAGGGGTTCCCTGCGTGGAGACCCTGTTCTCTGACGGGACAACGGGTTCCCTGAGTGGAGACCCTGTTCTGTGACGGGACAACGGGTTCCCTGCCTGGAGACCCGGTTCTCTGATGGGATAACGAGTTCCCTGCGTGGAGACGCAGTTCTCCGAAGGGACAACGGGTTCCCGGGGTGAAGGCCCTGTTCTGTGAAGGGACAAGGCGTTCCCTGCCTGGAGACCCTGTTCTGTGACGGGACTAGGGGTTCCCTGCGTGGAGACCCTGTTCTGTGACGGGACAAGGGGTTCCCTGAGTGGAGACCCTGTTGTGTGACTGGACAACGGGTTCCCTGCCTATAGACCCCGTTCAGTGATGGGAGAAGGGGTTCCCTGTGTGGAGACCCTGTTCTGCGACGAGACAAGTGGTTCCCTGTGCGGAGACCCTTTTCTGTGAAGGGACAACGGGTTCCCTGCCTGGAGACCCTGTTCTGTGACGGGACAAGGGGTTCCCTGTGTGGAGACCCTGTTCTGTGACGGGACAATGGTTCCGGCCTGTAGACCCTGTTCTGTGACGGGACAACGGGTTCCCTGCTTGGAGACACTGTTCTGTGACGGGACAAAGGGTTCCCTGCTTGGAGACACTGTTCTGTGAAGGGACAACGGGTTCCCTGCCTGGAGACACTGTTCTGTGACGGGACATTGGGTTCCCAACCTAGAGACCCTGTTCTGTGACGGGACAAGGCGTTCCCTGCCTGGAGACCCTATTCTGTGATGGGACAAGGGGTTCCCTGCCTGGAGACCCTGTTCTCTGACGGGATAACGGGTTCCCTGCCTGGAGACACTGTTCTGTGACGATACAACGGGATCCATGCGTGGAGACCCTGTTGTGTGACGGGACCAGGGGTTCCCTGCGTGGAGACCCTGTTCTGTGACGGGACAAGGGTTTACCTGGGTGGAGACCCTGTTCTGTGACGGGACAAGGGGTTACCGGCCTGGAGACCCTGTTCTGTGACGGGACAATGGGTACCCTGCGTGGAGACCCTCTTCTGTGATGGGACAAAGGGTTCCCTGTGTGGAGACTCTGTTCTGTGACGGGACAACGGGTTCCCTGCGTGGAGACCCTGTTCTGTGACGGGACAACAGGTTCCCTTCCTGGAGACCCTGTTCTGTGACGGGACAACGGGTTCCCTGCCTATAGACCCAGTTCTGTGAAGGGACAAGGGGTTCACTGCGTGGAGAACCTGTGCTGTGACGAGACAAAAGTTTCATTGCGTGGAGACCCCGTTCTGTGAAGGGACAAGGGGTTCCCTCCGGGGAGACCCTGTGCTGTGACGGGACAAGTGGTTACCGGCCTGGAGACCCTGTTCTGTGACGGGACAATGGGTTCCCTGCGTGGAGACGCTGTTCTCCGAAGGGACAACGGGTTCCCTGGGTGAAGACCCTATTCTGTGAAGGGACAACGGTTTCCCTGCCTGGAGACCCTGTTCTGTGACGGGACAAGGGGTTCCCTGCGTGGAGACCCTGTTCTGTGACGGGAAAAGGGGTTCCCTGCCTATAGACCGCGTTCAGTGAAGGGACAAGGGGTTCCCTGTGTGGAGAAGCTGTTCTGTGAAGGGACAACGGGTTCCCTGCCTGTAGACCCTGTTCTGTCACGGGACAAGGGGTTCCCTGCCTGGAGACCCTGTTGTGTGACGGGACAACGGATTCCATGCCTATAGACCCCGTTCTGTGAAGGGATAAGGGGTTCCCTGAGTGGAGACCCTATTCTGTGACATGACAAAGTTTTTTCTGGGTGGACATCCTGTTCTGTGACGGGACAATGGGTTCCCTGCGTGGAGACCCTGTTCTGTGACGGGACAAGGGGTTCCCTGCTTGGAGACCCTTTTCTGTGACGGGACAAGGGGTTACCGGCTTGGTGACCCTGTTCTGTGATAGGACAACGGGTTCCCTTCGTGGAGACCCTGTTCTGTGACGGGACAACGGGTTCCCTGCTTGGAGGCCCTGTTCTGTGACGGGACAACAGGTTCCCTGCGTGGAGATCCTTTTCTGTGAAGGGACAACAGGTTCCCTCCCTGGAGACCCTGTTCTGTGACGGGACAACAGGTTCCCTGCGTGGAGATCCTTTTCTGTGACGGGACAACAGGTTCCCTCCCTGGAGACCCTGTTCTGTGACGGGACAACGGGTTCCCTGAGTGGAGACCCTATTCTGTGAAGGGACAACGGGTTCCCTGCGTGGAGACCCTGTTCTGTGACGGTACAACGGGTTCCCTGCGTGGAGACCCTGTTCTGTGACGGAACAACGGGTTCCGTGCGTGGAGACCCTGTTCCGTGACGGGACAAGGGGTTCCCAGCGTGGAGAACCTCTTCTGTGACGTGACAACGGGTTCCGTGCGTGGAGACCCTGTTCTGAGACGGGACAATGGGTTCCCTGCCTGGAGACCCTGTTGTGTGACGGGACAACGGGTTCCCTGCCTATAGACCCCGTTCTGTGAAGGGACCAGGGGTTCACTGCGTGGAGACCCTGTGCTGTGCCGAGACAAAGGTTTCCCTGCGTGGAGACACTGTTCTGTGACGGGACAAGGGGTTCCCTGCGTGGAGACCCTGTGCTGTGACGAGACAACGGTTTCCCTGCGTGGAGACCCCGTTCTGTGAAGGGACAAGTGGTTCCCTGCGGGGAGATCCTGTGCTGTGACGGGACAAGTGGTTACCGGCCTGGAGACCCTGTTCCGTCACGGGACAATGGGTTCCCTGCGTGGAGACCCTCTTCAGAGACGGGACAACGGGTTCCCTGCGTGGAGACGCTGTTCTCCGAAGGGACAACGGGTTCCCTGGGTGAAGACCCTATTCTGTGAAGGGACAAGGGGTTCCCAGCGTGGAGACCCTGTTCTGTGACGGGACAAGGGGTTCCCTGCGTGGAGACCCTGTTCTGAGACGGGACAAGGGGTTCCCTGAGTGGAGACCCTGTTGTGTGACTGGACAACGGGTTCCCTGCCTATAGACCCCGTTCAGTGAAGGGACAAGGGGTTCCCTGTGTGGAGACCCTGTTCTGTGATGGGACAAGTGGTTCCCTGTGCGGAGACCCTGTTCTGTGAAGGGACAACGGGTTCCCTGCGTGGAGACCCTGTTCTGTGACGGGACAACGGGTTCCCTGCCTGGAGACCCTTTTCTGTGACGGGACAACGGGTTCCCTGCGTGGAGACCCTGTTCTGAGACGCATCAACAGGTTCCCTGCGTGGAGAACCTGTTCTGTGATGGGACAACCTTTTCCCTGGGTGGACATCCTGTTCTGTGGCGGGACAAGGGGTTCCCTGCCTGGAGACCCAGTGATGTGACGGGACAACGGGTTCTCTGCGTGGAGACCCTGTTCTGTGATGGGAGAAGGGATTCCCTGCATGTAGACCCTGTTCTGTGACGGGACCACGGGTTCCCTGCCTGGCGACACTATCCTGTGACGGGACAACGGGTTCCCTGCCTGGAGACCCTGTTCTGTGACGGGACAACGGGTTCCCTGAGTGGAGACCCTGTTCTGTGACGGGACAACGGGTTCCCTGCCTGGAGACCCTGTTCTCTGATGGGACAACGGGTTCCCTGCGTGGAGACGCTGTTCTCCGAAGGGACAACGGGTTCCCTGGGTGAAGACCCTGTTCTGTGACGGGACAAGGCGTTCCCCGCCTGGAGACCCTGTTCTGCGACGGGACTAGGGGTTCCCTGCGTGGAGACCCTGTTCTCTGACGGGACAACGGGTTCCCTGAGTGGAGACCCTGTTCTGTGACGGGACAAGGGGTTCCCTGCCTGGAGACCCTGTTCTCTGATGGGATAACGGGTTCCCTGCGTGGAGACGCAGTTCTCCGAAGGGACAACGGGTTCCCGGGGTGAAGGCCCTGTTCTGTGAAGGGACAAGGCGTTCCCTGCCTGGAGACCCTGTTCTGTGACGGGACTAGGGGTTCCCTGCGTGGAGACCCTGTTCTGTGACGGGACAAGGGGTTCCCTGAGTGGAGACCCTGTTGTGTGACTGGACAACGGGTTCCCTGCCTATAGACCCCGTTCAGTGATGGGACAAGGGGTTCCCTGTGTGGAGACCCTGTTCTGCGACGAGACAAGTGGTTCCCTGCGCGGAGACCCTTTTCTGTGAAGGGACAACGGGTTCCCTGCCTGGAGACCCTGTTCTGTGACGGGACAAGGGGTTCCCTGTGTGGAGACCCTGTTCTGTGACGGGACAATGGTTCCGGCCTGTAGACACTGTTCTGTGACGGGACAAAGGGTTCCCTGCTTGGAGACACTGTTCTGTGACGGGACAAGGGGTTCCCTGCCTGGAGACCCTGTTCTGTGACGGAACATTGGGTTCCCAACCTAGAGACCCTGTTCTGTGACGGGACAAGGCGTTCCCTGCCTGGAGACCCTATTCTGTGATGGGACAAGGGGTTCCCTGCCTGGAGACCCTGTTCTCTGACGGGATAACGGGTTCCCTGCCTGGAGACACTGTTCTGTGACGATACAACGGGATCCATGCGTGGAGACCCTGTTGTGTGACGGGACCAGGGGTTCCCTGCGTGGAGACCCTGTTCTGTGACGGGACAAGGGTTTACCTGCGTGGAGACCCTGTTCTGTGACGGGACAAGGGGTTACCGGCCTGGAGACCCTGTTCTGTGACGGGACAATGGGTACCCTGCGTGGAGACCCTCTTCTGTGATGGGACAAAGGGTTCCCTGCGTGGAGACCCTGTTCTGTGACGTGACAACGGGTTCCCTGCGTGGAGACCCTGTTCTGTGACGGGACAACAGGTTCCCTGCCTGGAGACCCTGTTGTGTGACGGGACAACGGGTTCCCTGCCTATAGACCCAGTTCTGTGAAGGGACAAGGGGTTCACTGCATGGAGAACCTGTGCTGTGACGAGACAAAGGTTTCATTGCGTGGAGACCCCGTTCTGTGAAGGGACAAGGGGTTCCCTCCGGGGAGACCCTGTGCTGTGACGGGACAAGTGGTTACCGGCCTGGAGACCCTGTTCTGTGAAGGGACAATGGGTTCCCTGCGTGGAGACGCTGTTCTCCGAAGGGACAACGGGTTCCCTGGGTGAAGACCCTATTCTGTGAAGGGACAACGGTTTCCCTGCCTGGAGACCCTGTTCTGTGACGGGACAAGGGGTTCCCTGCCTGGAGAACCTGTTCTCTGAAGGACAACGGATTCCCTGCCTGGAGACCCTGTTCTGTGACGGGACAACGGGTTCCCTGCCAGGAGACACTGTTCTGTGACGGGACAACGGGTTCCCTGCCTGTAGACCCTGTTCTGTCACGGGACAAGGGGTTCCCTGCCTGGAGACCCTGTTGTGTGACGGGACAACGGATTCCATGCCTATAGACCCCGTTCTGTGAAGGGATAAGGGGTTCCCTGGGTGGAGACCCTGTTCTGTGACATGACAAAGTTTTCTCTGGGTGGACATCCTGTTCTGTGAAGGGACAATGGGTTCCCTTCGTGGAGACCCTGTTCTGTGACGGGACAACGGGTTCCCTGCGTGGAGATCCTGTTCTCTGACGGACAACGGGTTCCCTGCGCGGAGACCTTGCTCTGTGACGGGACAACGGGTTCCCTGCTTGGAGACCCTGTTCTGTGACGGGACAACAGGTTCCCTGCGTGGAGATCCTTTTCTGTGACGGGACAACAGGTTCCCTCCCTGGAGACCCTGTTCTGTGACGGGACAACGGGTTCCCTGGGTGGAGACACTGTCCTGTGACGGGACAACGGGTTCCCTGCCTGGAGACTCCATTCTGTGATGGGAGAACGGGTTCCCTGAGTGGAGACCCTATTCTGTGAAGGGACAACGGGTTCCCTGCGTGGAGACCCTGTTCTGTGACGGGACAACGGGTTCCCTGCGTGGAGACCCTGTTCTGTGACGGAACAACGGGTTCCGTGCGTGGAGACCCTGTTCCGTGACGGGACAAGGGGTTCCCAGCGTGGAGAACCTCTTCTGTGACGTGACAACGGGTTCCGTGCGTGGAGACCCTGTTCTGAGACGGGACAAGGGGTTCCCTGCCTGGAGACCCTGTTGTGTGGCGGGACAACGGGTTCCCTGCCTATAGACCCCGTTCTGTGAAGGGACCAGGGGTTCACTGCGTGGAGACCCTGTGCTGTGCCGAGACAAAGGTTTCCCTGCGTGGAGACACTGTTCTGTGACGGGACAAGGGGTTCCCTGCGTGGAGACCCTGTGCTGTGACGAGACAACGGTTTCCCTGCGTGGAGACCCCGTTCTGTGAAGGGACAAGGGGTTCCCTGCGGGGAGACCCTGTGCTGTGACGGGACAATTGGTTACCGGCCTGGAGACCCTGTTCCGTCACGGGACAATGGGTTCCCTGCGTGGAGACCCTCTTCAGAGACGGGACAACGGGTTCCCTGCGTGGAGACGCTGTTCTCCGAAGGGACAACGGGTTCCCTGGGTGAAGACCCTATTCTGTGAAGGGACAAGGGGTTCCCAGCGTGGAGACCCTGTTCTGTGACGGGACATGGGGTTCCCTGCGTGGAGACCCTGTTCTGTGACGGGAAAAGGGGTTCCCTGCCTATAGACCGCGTTCAGTGAAGGGACAAGGGGTTCCCTGTGTGGAGAAGCTGTTCTGTGAAGGGACAACGGGTTCCCTGCCTGGAGACCCTGTTCTGTGACGGGACAAGGGGTTCCCAGCGTGGAGACCCTGTTCTGTGACGGGACAAGGGGTTCCCGGACAGGAGACCCTGTTCTGTGACGGGACAACGGGTTCCCTGCGTGGAGACCCTGTTCTGTGACTAGACAATGCGTTCCCTGTGCGGAGACCCTGTTCTGTGACGGGACAAGGGGTTCCCTGCCGGGAGACCCTGTTCTTTGATGGGACAAGGGGTTCCATGCGTGGAGACCATGTTCTGTGACAGGAGAAGGGGTTCCCTGCCTGGAGACCCTGTTGTGTGACGGGACATCGGGTTCCCTCCCTGTAGGCCCTGTTCTGTGACGGGAGAACGGGTTCCCTGCGTGGAGGCCCTGTTCTGTGACGGGACAAGGAATTCCCTGCGTGGAGACACTGTTCTGTGACGGGACAAGGAATTCCCTGCGTGGAGACACTGTTCTGTGACGGGACAACTGGTTCCCTGCCTGGAGAACCTGTTCTCTGACGGGACAACGGGTTCCCTGCCTGGAGACCCTGTTCTGTGATGGGACAAAGGGTTCCCTGCCTGGAGACCCTGTTCTGGGATGGGACAACGGGTTCCCTGCGCGGAGACCCTTTTTTGTGAAGGGACAAGGGGTTCCCTGCGTGGAGACCCTGTGCTGTGACGGGACAAGGGGTCCCTGTGTGAAGACTCTGTGCTGTGACGGACAAGGGTTTCCCTGCGTGGAGACCCTGTTCTGTGACGGGACAACGGGTTCCCTGCCTGGAGACCCTGTTCTGTGACGGGACAATGGGTTCCCTGCGTGGAGACCCTGTTTTGTGACGGGACAAGGGGTTCCCAGCGTGGAGACACTGTTCTGTGATGGGACAACGGGTTCCTTGCGTGGAGACCCTGTTCTGTGAAGGGACAACAGGTTCCCTGCATGGAGACCCTGTTCTGTGACGGGACAACGGGTTCCCTGCCTGGAGACCCTGTTCTGTGACGGGACAACGGGTTCCCTGCGTGGAGAACCTGTTCTGTGACGGGACAAGGGGTTCCCTGCCTGGAGACACTGTTCTGTGACGGGAGAACGGGTTCCCAGCGTGGAGACACTGTGCTGTGACGGGACAAGGGGTTCCCTGCTTGGAGACCCTGTTGTGTGACGGGACAACGGGTTCCCTGCCTATAGACACCGTTCTGTAAAGGGACAAGGGGTTCCTTGCGTGGAGACACTGTTCTGTGACGGGGCAACGTTTTCCCTGGGTGGACATCCTGTTCTGTGGCGGGACAAGGGGTTCCCTGCGTGGAGACACTGTGCTGTGACGGGACAACGGGTTCCCTGCGTGGAGGCCCTGTTCTGTGATGGGACAAGGGATTCCCCGCGTGTAGACCCTGTTCTGGGAAGGGACAACGGGTTCCCTGCCTGGAGACCCTGTTCTGTGATGGGACAACGGGTTCCCCGCCTGGAGACCCAGTTCTGTGATGGGACCACGGGTTCCCTGACTGGCGACACTGTTCTGTGACGGGACAAGGGGTTCCCTGCCTGGAGACCCTGTTCTGTGACGGGACAAACGGTTCCCTGCGTGGAGACCCTGTTCTGTGACGGGACAACGGGTTCCCTCGGTGGAGACACTGTACTGTGATGGGACAACGGGTTCCCTGCGTGGAGACACTGTTCTGTGACGGGACAAGGGGTTCCCTGTGTGGAGACCCTGTTCTCTAACGGGAGAAGGGGTTCCCTGCGTGGAGACCCTGTTCCGTGACGGGACAACGGGTTCCCAGGTTGGAGGCCCTGTTCTGTGACGGGACAAGGTTTTCCCTGAGTGGAGACCCTCTTCTGTGATGGGACAACGGGTTCCCTGCGTGGAGACCCTGTTCTGTGATGGGACAACGGGTTCCCTGCGCGGAGACCCTCTTCTGTGACGGGACAAGAGGTTCCCTGCGTGGAGACCCTGTTCTGTGACGGGACAAGGGGTTCCCTGCCTGGAGAGCCAGTTGTGTGACGGGACAACGGGTTCCATGCCTATAGACCCCGTTCTGTGAAGGGACAAGGGGTTCCCTGCGTGGAGACCCTGTTCTGTGATGGGACAAAGGATTCCCTGCTAGCAGACCCTGTTCTGTGACGGGACAATGGGTTCCCTGCCTGGAGACCCTGTTCTGTGACTGGACAAAGGGTTCCCTGCCTATAGCCCTGTTCTGTGAAGGGACAAGGGGTTTCCTGCGTGGAGACCCTGTTCTGTGACGGGACAACGGGTTCCCTTCGTGGAGACCCTGTTCTGTGAGGAGACAACGGGTTCCGTGCCAGGAGACCCTGTTCTGTGACGGGACAAGGGTTTCCCTGCTTGGAGACCGTGTTCTGTGACGGGACAACGGGTTCCCGGCCTGTAGACACTGTTCTGTGACGGAACAATGGGTTCACTACCTGGAGACCCTGTTCTGTGACGGGACAATGGGTTCCCTACCTGGAGACCCTGTTTTGTGATGGGACAACGGGTTCCCTGCGTGGAGACCCTGTTCTGCGACGGGACAACGGGTTCCCTGCGTGGAGACCCTGTTCTGTGACGGGACAACGGGTTCCCTGCCTGGAGACCCTTTTCTGTGACGGGACAACGGGTTCCCTGCGTGGAGACCCTGTTCTGAGACGCATCAACAGGTTCCCTGCGTGGAGAACCTGTTCTGTGATGGGACAACCTTTTCCCTGGGTGGACATCCTGTTCTGTGGCGGGACAAGGGGTTCCCTGCCTGGAGACCCAGTGATGTGACGGGACAACGGGTTCTCTGCGTGGAGACCCTGTTCTGTGATGGGAGAAGGGATTCCCTGCATGTAGACCCTGTTCTGTGACGGGACATCGGGTTCCCTGCCTGGAGACCCTGTTCTGTGACGGGACAACGGGTTCCCTGCCTGGAGACCCTGTTCTCTGATGGGACAACGGGTTCCCTGCGTGGAGACGCTGTTCTCCGAAGGGACAACGGGTTCCCTGGGTGAAGACCCTGTTCTGTGACGGGACAAGGCGTTCCCCGCCTGGAGACCCTGTTCTGCGACGGGACTAGGGGTTCCCTGCGTGGAGACCCTGTTCTGTGACGGGACAACGGGTTCCCTGAGTGGAGACCCTGTTCTGTGACGGGACAACGGGTTCCCTGCCTGGAGACCCTGTTCTCTGATGGGATAACGGGTTCCCTGCGTGGAGACGCAGTTCTCCGAAGGGACAACGGGTTCCCGGGGTGAAGGCCCTGTTCTGTGAACGGACAAGGCGTTCCCTGCCTGGAGACCCTGTTCTGTGACGGGACTAGGGGTTCCCTGCGTGGAGACCCTGTTCTGTGACGGGACAAGGGGTTCCCTGAGTGGAGACCCTGTTGTGTGACTGGACAACGGGTTCCCTGCCTATAGACCCCGTTCAGTGATGGGAGAAGGGGTTCCCTGTGTGGAGACCCTGTTCTGCGACGGGACTAGGGGTTCCCTGCGTGGAGACCCTGTTCTGTGACGGGACAACAGGTTCCCTGTGTGGAGACCCTGTTCTGTGAAGGGACAAGGGGTTCCCTGTGTGGAGACCCTGTGCTATGACGGGACAAAGGGTTCCCAGCGTTTACACCATGCTTTGTGATGGGACAATGGGTTCCCTGAGTGGAGACCCTGTTCTGTGAAGGGACAACGGGTTCCCTGCCTGGAGACCCTGTTGTGTGTAGGGACAACTGGTTCCCTGCCTATAGACCCCGTTCTGTGACGGGAAAACGTTTTCCCTCGGTGGACATCCTGTTCTGTGGCGGGACAACTTGTTCCCTGCGTGGAGACCCTGTTCTGTGATGGGACAACAGGTTCCGTGCCTGGAGACCCTTTTCTGAGACGGGACAAGGGTTTCCCTGCTTGGAGACCTTGTTCTGTGACGGGACAACGGGTTCCCGGCCTGTAGACACTGTTCTGTAACGGAACAATGGGTTTACTACCTGGAGACCCTGTTCTGTGACGGGACAATGGGTTCCCTACCTGGAGACCCTGTTCTGTGATGGGACAAGGGGTTCCCAGCGTGGACACCCTGTTCTGTGACTGGACAAGGGTTTCCCTGCCTGGAGACCCTGTTCTGTGACAGGACAATGGGTTCCCTGCGTGGAGACCCTGTTCTGTGATGGGACAACGGGTTCCCTGCGTGGAGACCCTGTTCTGTGACGGGACAAGGGGTTCCCTGCGTGGAGACACTGTTCTGTGACGGGACAACGGGTTCCCTGCCTGGAGACACTGTTCTGGGATGGGACAAGGGGTTCCCTGCGCGGAGACCCTGTTCTGCGAAGGGACAACGGGTTCCCTGCGTGGAGACCCTGTTCTGTGACTGGACAAGGGGTCCCCTGCCTGGAGACCCTGTTCTGTGATGGGACAAGGGGTTTCCTCCGTGGAGACCCTTCTCTGTGATGGGACAATGGGTTCCCTGCCTGGAGACCTAGTTGTGTGACGGGACAACGTGTTTCCTGCCTATAGACCCCGTTCTGTGAAGGAACAAGGGATTCCCTTCGTGGAGAACCTGTTCTGTTAAGAGACGACGGATTCCCTGTGCGGAGACCCTGTTCTGTGAAGGGACAACGGGTTCCCTGCCTGGAGACACTGTTCTGTGACTGGACAACGGGTTCCCTGCCTGAAGACACTGTTCTGTAACGGGAGAAAGGATTCCCTGCGTGGAGACCCTGTTCTGTGACGGGACAAGGCGTTCCCTGCCTGGAGACCCTGTTCTGTGACGGGACAACGGGTTCCCGGAGTGGAGACCATGTTCTGTGACGGGACAATGGGTTCCCTACCTGGAGACCCTGTTCTGTGACGGGACAACGGGTTCCCTGCCTGGAGACCCTGTTCTGTGACGGGACAACGCGTTCCCTGCGTGGAGACCCTGTTCTGTGATGGGACAATGGGTTCCCTGCAAAGAGACCCTGTTCTGTGACGGAACTATGGGTTCCCTGCCTTGAGACACTGATCTGTGATAGGACAACGGGTTCCCTGCGTGGAGACCCTGTTCTGTGAAGGGGCAACGGGTTCCCTGCGTGGAGACCCTGTTCTGTGACAGGGCAATGGGATCCCTGGGTGGAGACCCTGTTCTGTGACGCGACAACGGGTTCCCTTCGCGGAGACCATGTTCTGAGACGGGACAAGAGGTTCCATGCGCGGAGACCCTGTTCTGTGACGAGACAACGGTTTCCCTGCGCGTAGACCATGTTCTGTGACGGGACAACGGGTTCCCTGGGTAGAGACCCTGTTCTGTTACGGGACAAGGGGTTCCCTGCCTGGAGACCCTGTTCTGTGACCGGACAACGGTTTCCCTGCGTGGAGACACTGTTCTGTGATGGGACAACGGGTTCCCTCCCTGGAGGCCCTGTTCTGTGATGGGACAACGGTTTCCCTGCGTGGAGGCCCTGTTCTGTGACGGGAGAACGGGTTCCCTGCCTGGAGACCCTGTTCTGTGATGGGACAAAGGGTTCCCTGCCTGGAGACCCTGTTCTGTGAAGGGACAACGGGTTCCCTGCCTGGAGACCCTGTTCTGTGACGGGACAACGGGTTCCCTGCCTGGAGACCCTGTTCCGCGATGGGACAATGGGTTCCCTGCGTGGAGTCCCTCTTCTGTGAAGGGACAAGGGGTTCACTGCGTGGAGACCCTGTTCTGTGACGGGACAACGGGTTCCCTGCCTGGAGACACTGTTCTGTGATGGGACAACGGGTTCCCTGCCTGGAGACCCTGTTCTCTGACGGGATAAGGGCTTAACTGCCAGGAGACACTGTTCTGTGACGGGACAACGGGATCTAAGCATGGAGACCCTGTTGTGTGACGGGAGCAGGGTTTCCCTGCGTGGAGACCCAGTTCTGTGACGGGACAACGGGTTCCCAGCTTGGAGGCACTGTTCTGTGACGGGACAAGGTTTTACCTGCGTGAAGACCCTGTTCTGTGACAGGACAAGGGGTTAACGGCCTGGAGACCCTGTTCCGTGACGGGACAATGGGTTCCCTGCGTGGAGACCCTCTTATGTGATGGGACAATGGGTTCCCTGCGTGGAGACCCTGTTCTGTGAGAGGACAAGGGGTTCCCTGCCTTGAGACACTGATCTGAGATAGGACAACGGGTTCCCTGCGTGGAGACGCTGTTCTGTGATGGGACAACGTGTTCCCTGTTTGGAGACCCTGTTCAGTGACGGGACAAGGGGTTCCCGGACAGGAGACACTGTTCTATGACGGGACAAGGGGTTCCCTGCGTGGAGACCCTGTTCTGTGACGGGACAACGGGTTCCCTGCCTGGAGACACAGTTCTGGGATGGGACAAGGGGTTCCCTGCGCGGAGACCCTGTTCTGTGAAGGGACAACGGGTTCCCTGTGCGTAGACCCTGTTCTGTGACGGGACAAGGGGTTCCCTGCCTGGAGAACCTGTTCTGTGACGAGACAAGGAGTTCCCTGCCAGGAGACCCTGTTCTGTGACGGGACAACGGGTTCCCTTCCTGGAGACCCTGTTCTGTGACGGGACAACGGGTTCCCTGGGTGTAGACCCTGTTCTGTGACGGGACAACGGGTTCCCTGCCTGGAGACCCTGTTCTCTGATGGGACAACGGGTTCCCTGCCTGGAGACCCTGTTCTGTGACGGGACAACGGGTTCCCTGCCTGGAGACCCTGTTCTCTGATGGGACAACGGGTTCCCTGCCTGGAGACCCTGTTCTCCGAAGGGACAACGGGTTCCCTTGGTGAAGAACCTGTTCTGTGACGGGACAAGGGGTTCCCTGCGTGGAGACACTGTTCTGTGACGTGACAAGGGGTTCCCTGCGTGGAGAACCTGTTCTGTGACGGGGCAAGGGGTTCCCTGTGTGGAGACCCTGTTCTGCGAGGAGACAAGTGGTTCCCTGTGCGGAGACCCTGTTCTGTGAAGGGACAACGGGTTCCCTGCCTGGAGACCCTGTTCTGGGAAGGGACAACGGGTTCCCTACGTGGAGACCCTGTTCTGTGACAGGACAATGGGTTCCCTGTGTTGAGACACTGTTCTGTGTAGGGACAACTGGTTCCCTGCCTTTAACCCTGTTCTGTGACGGGACAACGGGTTCCCTGCCTGGAGACCCTGTTCTGTGATGGGACAACGGGTTCCCTGCGTGGAGACCTTGTTCTGTGACGGGACAACGGGTTCCCTGCGTGGAGACCCTGTTCTCTGAAGCGACAATTGGTTCCCTGCCTGGAGACACTGTTCTGTGAAGCGACAACGGGTTCCCTGCGTGGAGACAAGGTTCTGTGATGGGACAGCGGGTTCCCTGCGTGGAGACCCTGTTCTGTGATGGGACAACGGGTTCCCTGCGTGGAGACCCTCTTCTGTGAAGTGACAACAGGTTCCGAGACCCTGTTCTGCGAAGGTACAACAGGTTTCCTGCGTGGAGATCCTGTTCTGTGACGGGACAACGGGTTCCCTGCCTCGAGACCCAGTTCTGTGAAGGGACAACGGGTTCCCTACGTGGAGACCCTGTTCTGTGACAGGACAATGGGTTCCCTGTGTTGAGACACTGTTCTGTGAAGGGACAACTGGTTCCCTGCCCTTAGACCCTGTTCTGTGACGGGACAAGGGGTTCCCTGCCTGGAGACCCTGTTCTGTGATGGGACAACGGGTTCCCTGCGTGGAGACCTTGTTCTGTGACGGGACAACGGGTTCCCTGCCTGGAGACCCTGTTCTCTGAAGCGACAATTGGTTCCCTGCCTGGAGACACTGTTCTGTGAAGCGACAACGGGTTCCCTGCGTGGAGACAAGGTTCTGTGATGGGACAGCGGGTTCCCTGCGTGGAGACCCTGTTCTGTGAAGTGACAACAGTTTCCCTGCGTGGAGACCCTCTTCTGTGATGGGACAAGGGGTTCCCAGGGCGCAGACCTTGTTCTGTGATGGGACAACGGGTTCCCTGCGTGGAGACCCTGTTCTGTGACGGGACAACGGGTTCCCTGCCTGGAGACCACGTTCTCTGACGGGACAACGGGTTCCCTGCGTGGAGAACCTGTTCTGTGACGGGACAAGTGGTTCCCTGCCTGGAGACCTTGTTCTGTGTTAGGACAACGGGTTCCCGGCCTGGAGAACCTGTTTTGTGAGGGGAGAATGGGTTCCCTGCATGGAGACCCTGTTCTCTGATGGGGCAACGGGTTCCCTGCCTGGAGACCCTGTTCTGTGATGGGACTACGGGTTCCCTGCGTGGAGGCCTTCTTCTGTGATGGGACAACGGGTTCCCTGCTGGAGACCCTGTTCTCTGAAGCGACAAGTGGTTCCCTGCCTGGAGACACTGTTCTGTGAAGCGACAACGGGTTCCCTGCGTGGAGACAAGGTTCTGTGATGGGACAGCGGGTTCCCTGCGTGGAGACCCTGTTCTGTGATGGGACAACGGGTTCCCTGTGTGGAGACCCTGTTCTGTGAAGTGACAACAGGTTCCCTGCGGGGAGACCCTGTTCTGTGACGGGACAAGGGGTTCTCAGGGCGCAGACCTTGTTCTGTGACAGGACAAGGGGTTCCCTGACTGTAGACCCTGTTATGTGGTGGGACAACGGGTTCCCTCCCTGGAGACCCTATTCTGTGACGGGACAATGGGTTCCCTGTGTTGAGACCCTGTTCTGTGACGGGACGAGGGGTTCCCTGCTTGGAGACCCTGTTCTGTGACGGGACAACGGGTTCCCTGCCTGGTGACCCTCTTCTGTGACGGGACAAGGGTTTCCCTGCCTGGAGACCCTGTTCTGTGACGGGACAACGGGTTACCTGCGTGGAGACACTGTTCCGTGACGGGACAAGGTGTTCCCTGCTTGGAGACCCTGTTCTGTGACGGGACAAGGGGTTCCCTGCCTGGAGAACCTGTTCTGTGATGGGACAAAGGGTTCCCTGCCTGGAGACCCTGTTCTGTGAAGGGACAACGGGTTCCCTGCCTGGAGACCCTGTTCTGTGACGGGACAACGGGTTCCCTGCCTGGAGACCCTGTTCTGTGACAGGGCAATGGGATCCCTGGGTGGAGACCCTGTTCTGTGACGCGACAACGGGTTCCCTTCGCGGAGACCATGTTCTGAGACGGGACAAGAGGTTCCATGCGCGGAGACCCTGTTCTGTGACGAGACAACGGTTTCCCTGCGCGTAGACCATGTTCTGTGACGGGACAACGGGTTCCCTGGGTAGAGACCCTGTTCTGTTACGGGACAAGGGGTTCCCTGCCTGGAGACCCTGTTCTGTGACCGGACAACGGTTTCCCTGCGTGGAGACACTGTTCTGTGATGGGACAACGGGTTCCCTCCCTGGAGGCCCTGTTCTGTGACGGGACAACGGTTTCCCTGCGTGGAGGCCCTGTTCTGTGACGGGAGAACGGGTTCCCTGCCTGGAGACCCTGTTCTGTGATGGGACAAAGGGTTCCCTGCCTGGAGACCCTGTTCTGTGAAGGGACAACGGGTTCCCTGCCTGGAGACCCTGTTCTGTGACGGGACAACGGGTTCCCTGCCTGGAGACCCTGTTCCGCGATGGGACAATGGGTTCCCTGCGTGGAGTCCCTCTTCTGTGAAGGGACAAGGGGTTCACTGCGTGGAGACCCTGTTCTGTGACGGGACAACGGGTTCCCTGCCTGGAGACACTGTTCTGTGATGGGACAACGGGTTCCCTGCCTGGAGACCCTGTTCTCTGACGGGATAAGGGCTTAACTGCCAGGAGACACTGTTCTGTGACGGGACAACGGGATCTAAGCATGGAGACCCTGTTGTGTGACGGGAGCAGGGTTTCCCTGCGTGGAGACCCAGTTCTGTGACGGGACAACGGGTTCCCAGCTTGGAGGCACTGTTCTGTGACGGGACAAGGTTTTACCTGCGTGAAGACCCTGTTCTGTGACAGGACAAGGGGTTAACGGCCTGGAGACCCTGTTCCGTGACGGGACAATGGGTTCCCTGCGTGGAGACCCTCTTATGTGATGGGACAATGGGTTCCCTGCGTGGAGACCCTGTTCTGTGAGAGGACAAGGGGTTCCCTGCCTTGAGACACTGATCTGAGATAGGACAACGGGTTCCCTGCGTGGAGACGCTGTTCTGTGATGGGACAACGTGTTCCCTGTTTGGAGACCCTGTTCAGTGACGGGACAAGGGGTTCCCGGACAGGAGACACTGTTCTATGACGGGACAAGGGGTTCCCTGCGTGGAGACCCTGTTCTGTGACGGGACAACGGGTTCCCTGCCTGGAGACACAGTTCTGGGATGGAACAAGGGGTTCCCTGCGCGGAGACCCTGTTCTGTGAAGGGACAACGGGTTCCCTGTGCGTAGACCCTGTTCTGTGACGGGACAAGGGGTTCCCTGCCTGGAGAACCTGTTCTGTGACGAGACAAGGAGTTCCCTGCCAGGAGACCCTGTTCTGTGACGGGACAACGGGTTCCCTTCCTGGAGACCCTGTTCTGTGACGGGACAACGGGTTCCCTGGGTGGAGGCCCTGTTCTGTGACGGGATAACGGGTTCCCTGGGTGTAGACCCTGTTCTGTGATGGGACAACGGGTTCCCTGCCTGGAGACCCTGTTCTCTGATGGGACAACGGGTTCCCTGCCTGGAGACCCTGTTCTGTGACGGGACAACGGGTTCCCTGCCTGGAGACCCTGTTCTCTGATGGGACAACGGGTTCCCTGCCTGGAGACCCTGTTCTCCGAAGGGACAACGGGTTCCCTTGGTGAAGAACCTGTTCTGTGACGGGACAAGGGGTTCCCTGCGTGGAGACACTGTTCTGTGACGTGACAAGGGGTTCCCTGCGTGGAGAACCTGTTCTGTGACGGGGCAAGGGGTTCCCTGTGTGGAGACCCTGTTCTGCGAGGAGACAAGTGGTTCCCTGTGCGGAGACCCTGTTCTGTGAAGGGACAACGGGTTCCCTGCCTGGAGACCCTGTTCTGGGAAGGGACAACGGGTTCCCTACGTGGAGACCCTGTTCTGTGACAGGACAATGGGTTCCCTGTGTTGAGACACTGTTCTGTGTAGGGACAACTGGTTCCCTGCCTTTAACCCTGTTCTGTGACGGGACAACGGGTTCCCTGCCTGGAGACCCTGTTCTGTGATGGGACAACGGGTTCCCTGCGTGGAGACCTTGTTCTGTGACGGGACAACGGGTTCCCTGCCTGGAGACCCTGTTCTCTGAAGCGACAATTGGTTCCCTGCCTGGAGACACTGTTCTGTGAAGCGACAACGGGTTCCCTGCGTGGAGACAAGGTTCTGTGATGGGACAGCGGGTTCCCTGCGTGGAGACCCTGTTCTGTGATGGGACAACGGGTTCCCTGCGTGGAGACCCTCTTCTGTGAAGTGACAACAGGTTCCGAGACCCTGTTCTGCGAAGGTACAACAGGTTTCCTGCGTGGAGATCCTGTTCTGTGACGGGACAACGGGTTCCCTGCCTCGAGACCCAGTTCTGTGAAGGGACAACGGGTTCCCTACGTGGAGACCCTGTTCTGTGACAGGACAATGGGTTCCCTGTGTTGAGACACTGTTCTGTGAAGGGACAACTGGTTCCCTGCCCTTAGACCCTGTTCTGTGACGGGACAAGGGGTTCCCTGCCTGGAGACCCTGTTCTGTGATGGGACAACGGGTTCCCTGCGTGGAGACCTTGTTCTGTGACGGGACAACGGGTTCCCTGCCTGGAGACCCTGTTCTCTGAAGCGACAATTGGTTCCCTGCCTGGAGACACTGTTCTGTGAAGCGACAACGGGTTCCATGCGTGGAGACAAGGTTCTGTGATGGGACAGCGGGTTCCCTGCGTGGAGACCCTGTTCTGTGAAGTGACAACAGTTTCCCTGCGTGGAGACCCTCTTCTGTGATGGGACAAGGGGTTCCCAGGGCGCAGACCTTGTTCTGTGATGGGACAACGGGTTCCCTACGTGGAGACCCTGTTCTGTGACGGGACAACGGGTTCCCTGCCTGGAGACCACGTTCTCTGACGGGACAACGGGTTCCCTGCGTGGAGAACCTGTTCTGTGACGGGACAAGTGGTTCCCTGCCTGGAGACCTTGTTCTGTGTTAGGACAACGGGTTCCCGGCCTGGAGAACCTGTTTTGTGAGGGGAGAATGGGTTCCCTGCATGGAGACCCTGTTCTCTGATGGGGCAACGGGTTCCCTGCCTGGAGACCCTGTTCTGTGATGGGACTACGGGTTCCCTGCGTGGAGGCCTTCTTCTGTGATGGGACAACGGGTTCCCTGCTGGAGACCCTGTTCTCTGAAGCGACAAGTGGTTCCCTGCCTGGAGACACTGTTCTGTGAAGCGACAACGGGTTCCCTGCGTGGAGACAAGGTTCTGTGATGGGACAGCGGGTTCCCTGCGTGGAGACCCTGTTCTGTGATGGGACAACGGGTTCCCTGTGTGGAGACCCTGTTCTGTGAAGTGACAACAGGTTCCCTGCGGGGAGACCCTGTTCTGTGACGGGACAAGGGGTTCTCAGGGCGCAGACCTTGTTCTGTGACAGGACAAGGGGTTCCCTGACTGTAGACCCTGTTATGTGGTGGGACAACGGGTTCCCTCCCTGGAGACCCTATTCTGTGACGGGACAATGGGTTCCCTGTGTTGAGACCCTGTTCTGTGACGGGATGAGGGGTTCCCTGCTTGGAGACCCTGTTCTGTGACGGGACAACGGGTTCCCTGCCTGGTGACCCTCTTCTGTGACGGGACAAGGGTTTCCCTGCCTGGAGACCCTGTTCTGTGACGGGACAACGGGTTACCTGCGTGGAGACACTGTTCCGTGACGGGACAAGGTGTTCCCTGCTTGGAGACCCTGTTCTGTGACGGGACAAGGGGTTCCCTGCCTGGAGAACCTGTTCTCTGAAGGACAACGGGTTCCCTGCGTGGAGACCCTGTTCTGCGAAGGTACAAGAGGTTCCCTGCGTTGAGACCCTGTTCTGTGACGGGACAACGGGTTCCCTGCCTCGAGACCCTGTTCTGTGAAGGGACAACGGGTTCCCTGCCTGGTGACCCTGTTCTGTGATGGGACAATGGGTTCCCTGTGTTGAGACACTGTTCTGTGACGGGACAACGGGTTCCCTGCCTGTAGACACTGTTATGTGATGGGACAAGGGGTTCCCTCCCTGGAGACCCTGTTCTGTGACGGGACAACGGGTTCCCTTCGTGTAGAACCTGTTATGTGACGGGACAAGGTGTTCCCTGCCTGGAGACCCTGTTCTGTGATGGGACAACGGGTTCCCTGCATGGAGACCTTGTTCTGTGATGGGACAACGGGTTCCCTGCGTGGAGACCTTGTTCTGTGATGGGACAACGGGTTCCCTGCTGGAGACCCTGTTCTCTGAAGCGACAATTGGTTCCCTGCCTGGAGACACTGTTCTGTGAAGCGACAACGGGTTCCCTGCGTGGAGACAAGGTTCTGTGATGGGACAGCGGGTTCCCTGCGTGGAGACCCTGTTCTGTGATGGGACAACGGGTTCCCTGTGTGGAGACCCTGTTCTGTGAAGTGACAACAGGTTCCCTGCGTGGAGACCCTGTTCTGTGACGGGACATGGGGTTCCCAGGGCGCAGACCTTGTTCTGTGACGGGACAAGGGGTTCCCTGCGTGGAGACCCTGTTATGTGGTGGGACAACGGGTTCCCTCCCTGGAAACCCTGTTCTCTGACGGGACAACGGTTACCTGCGTGGAGAACCTGTTCTGTGACGGGACAAGGGGTTCCCTGCCTGGAGGCCCTGTTTTGTGATGGGACAACGGGTTCCCTGCGTGGAGACCCTATTTTGTGACGGGAGAATGGGTTCCCTGCGTGGAGACCCTGTTCTGTGATGGGACAACGGGTTCCCTGCCTGGAGACCCTTTTCTGTGACGGGACAACGGGTTCGCTGCGTGGAGACCCTGCTGTGTGACGGGACAACGGGTTCCCTGCGTGGAGACCCTGCTCTGTGACGGGACAAGGGGTTCCCTGCGTGGAGACACTGTTCTGTGGCGGGACAAGGGGTTCCCTGCCTGGAGACACTGTTCTGTGACGGGACAATGGGTTCCCCGCGTGGAGACCGTGTTCTGTGATGGGACAAGGGGTTCCCAGGTTGGAGAGCCTGTTCTGTGACGGGACAAGGGGTTCCCTGTGTGGAGACCCTGTTCCGTGACGGGACAACGGGTTTCCCGCGTGGGGACCCTGTTCTGTGACGGGACAAGGGTTTCCCTGGGTGGAGACCCCGTTCTGTGACTTGACAAGGGCTTCCCTGCGTGGAGACCCTGTTCTGTGAAGGGACAATGGGCTCCCTGCGTGGAGAACTGGTTCCGTGACGGGACAATGGGCTCCCTGCATGGAGAACCGGTTCGGTGACGTTACAATGTGCTCACTGCGTGGAGAACGTGGTCTGTGACGGGAAAATGCGCTCCCTGCGTGGAGAACCTGTTCCGTGACGGGACAAGGGGTTCCCTGCGTGAAGAACATGTTCCGTGACTGTACAACGGGTTCCCTGACTGGAGATCCTGTTCTGTGATGGGACAAGGGGTTCCCTGCGTGGAGACCCTGTTCCGTGACGTAAAAAAGGGTTACCTCCATGGAGACCCTGTTCTGTGACGGGACAAAGGGTTCCCTGCGTGGAGACCCTGTTCTGTGACGGGACAAGGGGCTCCCTGCGTGTAGACCCTGCTCTGTGAAGGGAGAACGGTTTCCGTGCGCGGAGACCCTGTTCTGTGACGGGACAACGGGTTCCCTGCGCGGAGACCCTGTTCTGCGACGGGACAACGGGTTCCCTGCCTGGAGACCCTGTTCTGTGACGGGAGAATGGGTTCCCTGCGTGGAGACCCTGTTCTGTGACGGGACAACGGGTTCCCTGCGTGGAGACCCTGTTCTGTGACGGGACATGGGGCTCCCTGCTTGGAGACCCTGCTCTGTGACGGGAGAACGGTTTCCGTGCGCGGAGACCCTGTTCTGTGATGGGAAAACGGGTTCCCTGCGTGGAGACCCTGTTCTGTGACGGGACAACGGGTTCCCTGCCAGGAGACCCTGATCTGTGACTGGACAGCGGGTTCCTTGAGTGGAGACCCTGTTCTGTGACCGGACAACTCGTTCCCTGCGTGGAGACCCTGTTCTGTGAAGGGACAATGGGCTCCCTGCGTGGAGAACCGGTTCTGTGCCGGGACAATGGGCTCCCTGCATGGAGAACCGGTTCCGTGACGGGACAATGGACTCCCTGCGTGGAGAACGTGTTCCGTGGTGGGGCAGTAGGCTCCCTGCGTGGAGAACCTGTTCCGTGACGGGACAATGGGCTCCCTGCATGGAGAACCTATTCCGTGTCGGGGCAATGGGCTCCCTGCGTGAATAACCGGTTCCATGGCGGGGCAATAGGCTCCCTGCGTGGAGAACATGTTCTGTGACGGGGAATAGGCTCCCTGGGTGGAGAACCTGTTCCGTGTATTGGCAATGGGCTCCCTGCGTGGAGAACCTGTTCTGTGATGGGGCAATGAGGTCCCTGCGTGGAGACCCTGTTCTGCGACGGGACAATGAGATCCCTGCGTGTAGAACGTTTTCTGTGACGGGACAATGGGCTCCCTGCTTGGAGAACGTGTTCTGTGATTGGTCAGTGGCCTCCCTGCGTGGAGAACCTGTTTCGTGACGGGACAAAGGGTTCCCTTCTTGGAGAACATGTATCGTGGCGTTGCTATGGGTTCCCTGCGTGGAGAACATGTTCCGTGACGGGAGAACGGGTTCCCTGCGTGGAGAACATGTTCCGTAACGGGACAATGGGTTCCCTGCGTGGAGAACATGTTCCGTGACGGGCCAATGGGCTCCCTGCGTGGAGAACGTGGTCTGTGACGGGACAATGGGCTCCCTGCGTGGAGAATGTGGTCTGTGATGGGACAATGGGCTCCCTGCGTGGAGAACGTGTTCTGTGATGGGACAATAGGCTCCCTGCATGGAGAACGTGTTCTGTGATGGGACAATGGTCTCCCTGCGTGGAGAACGTGGTCTGTGACGGGACAACGGGTTCCCTGCGTGGAGAACCTGTTCCGTGACGGGGCAATGGGCTCCCTGCGTGGAGAACGTGTTCCGTGACGGGGCAATGGGCTCCCTGCGTGGAGAACGTGTTCCGTGAAGGGTCAGTGGGTTCCCTGCGCGGAGAAACGGTTCCGTGACGGGAAAATGGGTTCCCTGAGTGGAGAATCTGTTCTGTGACGGGACAATGGGCTCCCTGCATGGAGAACCGGTTCCGTGATGGGGCAATAGGCTCCCTGCGTGGAGAACATGTTCCGTGACGGGGCAATGGGCTCCCTGCGTGGAGAACCTGTTCCGTGTGGGGGCAATGATCTCCCTGCGTGGAGAACCTGTTCCGTGACGGGGTAATGGGCTCCCTGCGTGGAGAAGCTGTTCTGTGACGGGACAATGGGCTCCCTGCGTGGAGAACGTTTTCTGTGGTGGGACAATGGGCTCCCTGCGTGGAGAACCTGTTCCGTGACGGGACAAAGTGTTCCCTTCTTGGAGAACATGTTCCGTTACGGGACAATGGGTTCCCTTCGTGGAAAACATGTTCTGTGACAGGACAATGGGTTCCCTGCTTGGAGAACGTGGTCTGTGATGGGACAAAGGGCTCCCTGCTTGGAGAACCTGTTCTGTGTCGGGACAATGGGTTCCCTGCCAGGAGAACCTGTTCCGTGACGGGACAAGGGGCTCCCTGCGTGGAGACCCTGTTCTGTGAAGGGACAATGGGTTCCCTGCATGGAGAACGTGTTCTGTGACTGGACATTGGGTTCCCTGCGTGGAGAACCTGTTCTGGGACGGGACAATGGGTTCCCTGCGTGGAGAACATGTTCCGTGACGGGACAATGGGCTTCCTGCATGGAGAACGTGGTCCGTGATGGGACAATGGGCTCCCTCCGTGGAGAACTGGTTCCGTGACGGGACAATGGGCTCCCTGCATGGAGAACCGGTTCGGTGACGTTACAATGTGCTCACTGCGTGGAGAACGTGGTCTGTGACGGGAAAATGGGCTCCCTGCGTGGAGAACCTGTTCCGTGACGGGACAAGGGGTTCCCTGCGTGAAGAACATGTTCCGTGACTGTACAACGGGTTCCCTGCCTGGAGATCCTGTTCTGTGATGGGACAAGGGGTTCCCTGCGTGGAGACCCTGTTCCGTGACGTAAAAAAGGGTTACCTCCATGGAGACCCTGTTCTGTGACGGGACAAAGGGTTCCCTGCGTGGAGACCCTGTTCTGTGACGGGACAAGGGGCTCCCTGCGTGTAGACCCTGCTCTGTGAAGGGAGAACGGTTTCCGTGCGCGGAGACCCTGTTCTGTGACGGGACAACGGGTTCCCTGCGCGGAGACCCTGTTCTGCGACGGGACAACGGGTTCCCTGCCTGGAGACCCTGTTCTGTGACGGGAGAATGGGTTCCCTGCGTGGAGACCCTGTTCTGTGACGGGACAACGGGTTCCCCGAATGGAGACCCTGTTCTGTGACGGGACATGGGGCTCCCTGCTTGGAGACCCTGCTCTGTGACGGGAGAACGGTTTCCGTGCGCGGAGACCCTGTTCTGTGATGGGAAAACGGGTTCCCTGCGTGGAGACCCTGTTCTGTGACGGGACAACGGGTTCCCTGCCAGGAGACCCTGATCTGTGACTGGACAGCGGGTTCCTTGAGTGGAGACCCTGTTCTGTGACCGGACAACTCGTTCCCTGCGTGGAGACCCTGTTCTGTGAAGGGACAATGGGCTCCCTGCGTGGAGAACCGGTTCTGTGCCGGGACAATGGGCTCCCTGCATGGAGAACCGGTTCCGTGACGGGACAATGGACTCCCTGCGTGGAGAACGTGTTCCGTGGTGGGGCAGTAGGCTCCCTGCGTGGAGAACCTGTTCCGTGACGGGACAATGGGCTCCCTGCATGGAGAACCTATTCCGTGTCGGGGCAATGGGCTCCCTGCGTGAATAACCGGTTCCATGGCGGGGCAATAGGCTCCCTGCGTGGAGAACATGTTCTGTGACGGGGAATAGGCTCCCTGGGTGGAGAACCTGTTCCGTGTATTGGCAATGGGCTCCCTGCGTGGAGAACCTGTTCTGTGATGGGGCAATGAGGTCCCTGCGTGGAGACCCTGTTCTGCGACGGGACAATGAGATCCCTGCGTGTAGAACGTTTTCTGTGACGGGACAATGGGCTCCCTGCTTGGAGAACGTGTTCTGTGATTGGTCAGTGGCCTCCCTGCGTGGAGAACCTGTTTCGTGACGGGACAAAGGGTTCCCTTCTTGGAGAACATGTATCGTGGCGTTGCTATGGGTTCCCTGCGTGGAGAACATGTTCCGTGACGGGAGAACGGGTTCCCTGCGTGGAGAACATGTTCCGTAACGGGACAATGGGTTCCCTGCGTGGAGAACATGTTCCGTGACGGGCCAATGGGCTCCCTGCGTGGAGAACGTGGTCTGTGACGGGACAATGGGCTCCCTGCGTGGAGAATGTGGTCTGTGATGGGACAATGGGCTCCCTGCGTGGAGAACGTGTTCTGTGATGGGACAATAGGCTCCCTGCATGGAGAACGTGTTCTGTGATGGGACAATGGTCTCCCTGCGTGGAGAACGTGGTCTGTGACGGGACAACGGGTTCCCTGCGTGGAGAACCTGTTCCGTGACGGGGCAATGGGCTCCCTGCGTGGAGAACGTGTTCCGTGACGGGGCAATGGGCTCCCTGCGTGGAGAACGTGTTCCGTGAAGGGTCAGTGGGTTCCCTGCGCGGAGAAACGGTTCCGTGACGGGAAAATGGGTTCCCTGAGTGGAGAATCTGTTCTGTGATGGGACAATGGGCTCCCTGCATGGAGAACCGGTTCCGTGATGGGGCAATAGGCTCCCTGCGTGGAGAACATGTTCCGTGACGGGGCAATGGGCTCCCTGCGTGGAGAACCTGTTCCGTGTGGGGGCAATGATCTCCCTGCGTGGAGAACCTGTTCCGTGACGGGGTAATGGGCTCCCTGCGTGGAGAAGCTGTTCTGTGACGGGACAATGGGCTCCCTGCGTGGAGAACGTTTTCTGTGGTGGGACAATGGGCTCCCTGCGTGGAGAACCTGTTCCGTGACGGGACAAAGTGTTCCCTTCTTGGAGAACATGTTCCGTTACGGGACAATGGGTTCCCTTCGTGGAAAACATGTTCTGTGACAGGACAATGGGTTCCCTGCTTGGAGAACGTGGTCTGTGATGGGACAAAGGGCTCCCTGCTTGGAGAACCTGTTCTGTGTCGGGACAATGGGTTCCCTGCCAGGAGAACCTGTTCCGTGACGGGACAAGGGGCTCCCTGCGTGGAGACCCTGTTCTGTGAAGGGACAATGGGTTCCCTGCATGGAGAACGTGTTCTGTGACTGGACATTGGGTTCCCTGCGTGGAGAACCTGTTCTGGGACGGGACAATGGGTTCCCTGCGTGGAGAACATGTTCCGTGACGGGACAATGGGCTTCCTGCATGGAGAACGTGGTCCGTGATGGGACAATGGGCTCCCTCCGTGGAGAACTGGTTCCGTGACGGGACAATGGGCTCCCTGCATGGAGAACCGGTTCGGTGACGTTACAATGTGCTCACTGCGTGGAGAACGTGGTCTGTGACGGGAAAATGGGCTCCCTGCGTGGAGAACCTGTTCCGTGACGGGACAAGGGGTTCCCTGCGTGAAGAACATGTTCCGTGACTGTACAACGGGTTCCCTGCCTGGAGATCCTGTTCTGTGATGGGACAAGGGGTTCCCTGCGTGGAGACCCTGTTCCGTGACGTAAAAAAGGGTTACCTCCATGGAGACCCTGTTCTGTGACGGGACAAAGGGTTCCCTGCGTGGAGACCCTGTTCTGTGACGGGACAAGGGGCTCCCTGCGTGTAGACCCTGCTCTGTGAAGGGAGAACGGTTTCCGTGCGCGGAGACCCTGTTCTGTGACGGGACAACGGGTTCCCTGCGCGGAGACCCTGTTCTGCGACGGGACAACGGGTTCCCTGCCTGGAGACCCTGTTCTGTGACGGGAGAATGGGTTCCCTGCGTGGAGACCCTGTTCTGTGACGGGACAACGGGTTCCCCGAATGGAGACCCTGTTCTGTGACGGGACATGGGGCTCCCTGCTTGGAGACCCTGCTCTGTGACGGGAGAACGGTTTCCGTGCGCGGAGACCCTGTTCTGTGATGGGAAAACGGGTTCCCTGCGTGGAGACCCTGTTCTGTGACGGGACAACGGGTTCCCTGCCAGGAGACCCTGATCTGTGACTGGACAGCGGGTTCCTTGAGTGGAGACCCTGTTCTGTGACCGGACAACTCGTTCCCTGCGTGGAGACCCTGTTCTGTGAAGGGACAATGGGCTCCCTGCGTGGAGAACCGGTTCTGTGCCGGGACAATGGGCTCCCTGCATGGAGAACCGGTTCCGTGACGGGACAATGGACTCCCTGCGTGGAGAACGTGTTCCGTGGTGGGGCAGTAGGCTCCCTGCGTGGAGAACCTGTTCCGTGACGGGACAATGGGCTCCCTGCATGGAGAACCTATTCCGTGTCGGGGCAATGGGCTCCCTGCGTGAATAACCGGTTCCATGGCGGGGCAATAGGCTCCCTGCGTGGAGAACATGTTCTGTGACGGGGAATAGGCTCCCTGGGTGGAGAACCTGTTCCGTGTATTGGCAATGGGCTCCCTGCGTGGAGAACCTGTTCTGTGATGGGGCAATGAGGTCCCTGCGTGGAGACCCTGTTCTGCGACGGGACAATGAGATCCCTGCGTGTAGAACGTTTTCTGTGACGGGACAATGGGCTCCCTGCTTGGAGAACGTGTTCTGTGATTGGTCAGTGGCCTCCCTGCGTGGAGAACCTGTTTCGTGACGGGACAAAGGGTTCCCTTCTTGGAGAACATGTATCGTGGCGTTGCTATGGGTTCCCTGCGTGGAGAACATGTTCCGTGACGGGAGAACGGGTTCCCTGCGTGGAGAACATGTTCCGTAACGGGACAATGGGTTCCCTGCGTGGAGAACATGTTCCGTGACGGGCCAATGGGCTCCCTGCGTGGAGAACGTGGTCTGTGACGGGACAATGGGCTCCCTGCGTGGAGAATGTGGTCTGTGATGGGACAATGGGCTCCCTGCGTGGAGAACGTGTTCTGTGATGGGACAATAGGCTCCCTGCATGGAGAACGTGTTCTGTGATGGGACAATGGTCTCCCTGCGTGGAGAACGTGGTCTGTGACGGGACAACGGGTTCCCTGCGTGGAGAACCTGTTCCGTGACGGGGCAATGGGCTCCCTGCGTGGAGAACGTGTTCCGTGACGGGGCAATGGGCTCCCTGCGTGGAGAACGTGTTCCGTGAAGGGTCAGTGGGTTCCCTGCGCGGAGAAACGGTTCCGTGACGGGAAAATGGGTTCCCTGAGTGGAGAATCTGTTCTGTGATGGGACAATGGGCTCCCTGCATGGAGAACCGGTTCCGTGATGGGGCAATAGGCGCCCTGCGTGGAGAACATGTTCCGTGACGGGGCAATGGGCTCCCTGCGTGGAGAACCTGTTCCGTGTGGGGGCAATGATCTCCCTGCGTGGAGAACCTGTTCCGTGACGGGGTAATGGGCTCCCTGCGTGGAGAAGCTGTTCTGTGACGGGACAATGGGCTCCCTGCGTGGAGAACGTTTTCTGTGGTGGGACAATGGGCTCCCTGCGTGGAGAACCTGTTCCGTGACGGGACAAAGTGTTCCCTTCTTGGAGAACATGTTCCGTTACGGGACAATGGGTTCCCTTCGTGGAAAACATGTTCTGTGACAGGACAATGGGTTCCCTGCTTGGAGAACGTGGTCTGTGATGGGACAAAGGGCTCCCTGCTTGGAGAACCTGTTCTGTGTCGGGACAATGGGTTCCCTGCCAGGAGAACCTGTTCCGTGACGGGACAAGGGGCTCCCTGCGTGGAGACCCTGTTCTGTGAAGGGACAATGGGTTCCCTGCATGGAGAACGTGTTCTGTGACTGGACATTGGGTTCCCTGCGTGGAGAACCTGTTCTGGGACGGGACAATGGGTTCCCTGCGTGGAGAACATGTTCCGTGACGGGACAATGGGCTTCCTGCATGGAGAACGTGGTCCGTGATGGGACAATGGGCTCCCTCCGTGGAGAACCGGTTCCGTGACGGGGAAATGATCTCCCTGCATGGAGAACCTCTTCCGAGACGGGGCAATGGGCTCCCTGAGTGGAGAACTTGTTCCGTGATGGGGCAATGGGCTCCCTGCTTGGAGAACGTGGTCTGTGACGGGACAATGGGCTCCCTGCGTGGAGAACGTGGTCTGTGATGGGACAATGGGCTGCCTGCGTGGAGAACCTGTTCCGTGACGGGGCAAATGTTCTCCCTGCATGGAGAACCTGTTCCGAGACGGGGCAATGGGCTCCCTGAGTGGAGAACCTGTTCTGTGACGGGGCAATGGGCTCCCTGCGTGGAGAACGTGGTCTGTGACAGGACAATGGTCTCCCTGCGTGGAGAACGTGGTCTGTGATGGGACAATGGGCTCCCTGCGTGGAGAACATGATCTATGAGGGGGCAATGGGCTCCTTGCCTGGAGAACGTGTTCATTGAAGGGACAACGGGTTCCCTGCATGGAGAACGTGTTCCGTGGCGGGACAATGGGTTCCCTTGTTGGCGAACATGTTCCGTGACGGGACAATGGGTCCCCTGCGTGTCGAACATGTTCCGTGATGGGACAATGGGTTCCGTGCGTGGAGAACATGTTCCTTGACGGGTCAATGGGTTCCCTGCATGGCGAACATGTTCCGTGACTGTCAATGGGTTCCCTGCGTGGCGAATGTGTTCCGTGACGGGACAATGGGCTCCCTGCTTGGAGAACATGTTCCGTGACGGGACAATTGGCTCCCTGCTTGGAGAACATGTTCCGTGACGGGACAATGGGCTCCCTGCGTGGAGAACATGTTCCGTGATTGGACAAATTGTTTTGTCATTGGTGAACTTGTTCTGTGATTGAAGCATTTTGTCTATGACTGGAGAACTTGTTCTGTGATTGATGCATTTGGTCTATGACTGGAGAACTTGTTCTGTGATTGATGCTTTTGGTCTATGACTGGAGAACTTGTTCTGTGATTGATGCATTTGGTCTATGACTGGAGAACTTGTTCTGTGATTGATGCTTTTGGTCTATGATTGGAGAACTTGTTCTGTGATTGATGCTTTTGGTCTATGATTGGAGAACTTGTTCTGTGATTGATGCATTTGGTCTATGACTGGAGAACTTTTTCTGTGATTAATGCTTTTGGTCTATGATTGGAGAATTTGTTCCGTGGCTGGAGAGTTTGGACTTTGATTGGAGAATTTGGTCTTTGGAGAACTTCTTCTGTTGATTGGATAATTTGGTCTATGATTGGAGTACTTGTTGTGTGATTGGGGAAATTGGTCTTTGGAGAATTTGTTCTGTGATTGGAGAGTTTGGCCTATGATTGGAGAATTTGTTCTTTGGAAAATTTGGTCTTTGATGGGAATACTTGTTCTGTGATTGAAGAATTGGTTCTATGACAGGAAAATTTGTTCGGTGATTGGAGAATTTGGTCTATGATTGGAGAAATTGTTCTGTGATTTTTAGAACTTGGCGTGTGCGTGGAGGACTTGGCGTGTGCATGGAGGACTTGGCGTGTGCGTGGAGGACTTGGCGTGTGCGTGGAGGACTTGGCGTGTGCTTGGAGAATTTGTTTTTTGATTTGAGATTTTTTTCTGTGATTGGAGAATTTGGTCTGTGATTGGAGTACTTGTTCTCTGATTGCAGAATTTGGTCTCTTTTTGGAGAATTTGTTCTGTGATTGGAGAATTTTGTCTGGAGAATTTGTTTGGTGGTTGGGGAATTTGGTATGTGGTTGGAGAAATTGTTCTGTGATTTTAGAATTTGGTCTATGACTGGAGAACTTGTTGTGTGATTGGAGAATTTGATCTTTAATTGGAGAAGTTAGTCTGTGATTGGGGAATTCGTTCTGTGATGGGAGAAATTGTTCTGTGATTATAGAACTTGTTCTATGTTTGGGGAATTTCATTTTTCTTTGGAGATCTTGTTCTGTCGGGCACTTTTTCTGTGTTTGGAGAATTTGGTCTATGATTGGAAGTCTTGTTCTGTAATTGGAGCATTTGGTGTATGACTAGAGAACTTGTTCTGTGGAAAATTTTGTCTTTGATTGTAGAACTTGTTCTGTGATTGCAGAATTTGGTCTTTGATTGGAGAACATGTTCTGATAGGAAAATTTGGTCTATTATGGTGGAAATTGTTCTGTGATTTTTAGAATTTGGTGTATGATTGTAAAATTTGTTCTGTAATTGAAGCATTTGGTCTATGACTGTTGAACTTGTTCTGTGGAAAATTTTGTCTTTGTAGAACTTATTCTCTGATTGGAGAGCTTGGTCTCTGATTGATTGGAGAACTTGGTCTCTGATTGATTGGAGAACTTGGTCTCTGATTGATTGGAGCACTTGGTCTCTGATTGATTGGAGAACTTGGTCTCTGGTTGATTGGAGAACTTGGTCTCTGATTGATTGGAGAACTTGGTCTCTGATTGATTGGAGAACTTGGTCTCTGATTGATTGGAGAACTTGGTCTCTGATTGATTGGAGAACTTGGTCTCTGATTGGAGAATTTTGTCGAAGATAGGGTAACTTGGTGTCTTTGTGGAGGACTTGTAACTAGATGATCTTAAGGTCCTTTCCTACCCTAACTGTTCTATGATTCTGTACCTTGGTCTTTGATTGAACAAGATTATGCGTCAGTGCTGAACCGGGAATTTTCATTGAAGAAACGTAATGTCTGTGGGATTGTGGTTTTTAGTGGATAGTTTTTATTGTGGTGCTTTTAGTGTTTATGTTGTTTTTGAAGCTTTTTTTGGTAGCGTGCCCTGTTTTTTAGTGGATTATTTTTATTGTGGTGCTTTTAGTGTTTATGTTGTTTTTGAAGCTTTTTTTGGTAGCGTGCCCTGTTTTTTAGTGGATTGTTTTTATTGTGGTGCTTTTAGTGCTTATGTTGTTTTTGAAGCTTTTTTTGGTAGCGTGCCCTGTTTTTTAGTGGATTGTTTTTATTGTGGTGCTTTTAGTGCTTATGTTGTTTTTGAAGCTTTTTTTGGTAGCGTGTACTTTTTACAGAGAGAGAGTGAGAATTGAACAGGGGTCAGGATTTTGGCTGTGGGTGGGATCAAGTTACCGGAGGGGCTAGGTTTAGGGGAGGGGAAGAGATTATGTGTGGTGTTAGGATTAGGGGAGGGGTTAGAGGAGAAACTAGGGGAGAGACTGGAGCTGGGGGAGGGGTTACGAGTAGGGCTAGGGTGGTGAATTACAGGACGGGCTAGGATGGGTGTAGATGTTAGAGTTAGGGGTTAGGGTTTATGGTTAGGATTAGGATTCGGGTTAGGGGTTAGGGTAAGGGTTAGGGGTTAGTTGTTAGGCTTTAATGGATTGGATTAGGGTTCAGGGTTCTGGTTAGGGTTCAGGGTCACGGTTAGGGGTTAAGAGTTAGGGGTTAGGGTTCACGGTTAGGGGTTAATGGGGTTATGGTTAGGGGTTAGGGTTTGGGTTAGGGTTTAGTGTTATGGTTAGGGTTAGGATTAGGGTTCGGGTTAGGGGTTAGGGTTCATATTAGTGGTTAGAGTTCCATTTAGAATTTAGGGTACTGGTTAGGGGTTATGGGTCAGTGTTAGTGGTTAGGGAATAGGATTAGGAGTTAGCGGCTAGTGTTGGGGTTATGGTGTAGGTTTAGGATTTGGGTTAGTGTTTAGTGATAGGGTTAGAGTTCGGGGTTAGGATTGGGTCAGGATTAAGGTTCGGGTTAGGGTTTAGGGTTCGGATTAGGGGTTAGGTTTTGGGTGAGGGGTTAGGGGTAGTCACAGGGTTAGGGGTTTGGGGTTTTGATTGGGCGTTAGGGGTTCGTGTTGGGGTTATGGTTAGATGTTAGGATTTGGGTTAGTGTTTAATGTTAGGATTAGGGTTCGGGGTTAGGTTTGGGTCAGGATTAGGGTTAGGGTTAGGGGTTAGGGGTTAGTGTTGGGGTTAGGGTTTGGGGTTAGGGTTGGGTTAGGATTCGGGTTCAGGTTAGGGGTTAGTGTTGGGGTTAGGGTTAGGGGTTAGCGGTTAGTGTTGGGGTTAGGGTTAGGGGTCAGGGTTTGGGTTAGGGTTTAGTGTGGGGGTTAGGGTTTGGGGCTAGGGTTGGGTTAGGATTAGGGTTTGGGTTAGGGATCAGTGTTGTGGTTAGGGCTAGGGGTTGGGTTAGGGTTTAGTGTGGGGGTTAGGGTTTGGGGTTAGGGTTGGGTTAGGATTAGGGTTCGGGTTAGGGGTCAGTGTTGTGGTTAGGGTTAGGGGTTAGGGTTTAGTGTTGGGGTTAGGGTGCACGGTTACGGTTGGGTTAGGATTAGAGTTTGGATTAGGGGTTATGTTTAAGGAATTCGGGTTAGGGTTAGGGGTTAGGTTTAGGATTAGGGTTTAGGCTTAGGGTTTAGGGTCAGGGTTTAGGGTTAGGGTTTAGGGTTTAGGTTTAGGTTTAGGGTTTAGGGTTTGGATTTGGGTTAGGGGTTAGGGTTGGGGTTAGGGTTAGGGGTTAAGACGTAGGGTATTAGGGTGTTAGGCTGTTAGGCTGTTAGGGGGTTGGTTAGGAGTTAGGGGTTAAGACTCAGGGTTAGGGATTAGGGTTAAGGGTTAAGGGTTAGGCTTAGGGATAGGGATAGGGGTTGGGGTTAGGGTTAGGATTTAGTAATTAGGTTAGGGGTTAGGGGTTAGGGTTAGGGGTAGGGTTAGGGGTTAGGGTTAGGGGTAGGGTTTGGGGTTAGGGGTAGGCTTAGGCTTAGGCTTAGGCTTAGGCTTAGGCTTAGGCTTAGGCTTAGGGTTGGGTTAGGGTTAGGGGTTAGTGTTAGGGTTGGGTTAGGGTTAGGGTTGGGTTAGGGTTAGGGGTTAGGATTAGGGTTATGGGTTAGGGTTAGGGGTTAGGGTGAGGGGTTAGGGGTTAGGGTTGGGGGTTAGGGTTGGGGGTTAGGGTTAGGGTGTTAGGGTTCAGGGGTTAGGGTTAGGGGGTTAGGTTTAGGGGGTTAGGGTTAGGGTTACGGTTAGGGGTTAGGGTTAGGGGGTTAGGGGTTGGGGTTAGGGGTTAGGGTTAGGGGGTTAGGGGTTAGGGTTAGGGGTTAGGGTTAAAGTTAGGGTTTAGGGGTTAGAGGTTGGGAGTAGGCTTTAGGGTTAGGGGGTTAGGGTTAGGGGGTTAGGGTAGGTGTTGCGATGTGGATACACCTGTATGAGTTCGCAGTAACAGAAACGAAGCCAGCTAAAGGCATAAGGTTAGACAAGTTGAAAGCGATAAAATCTTCGCCAGAACTCCCCAGTAAAAATGCAGTTCTATAGCAAAAGAATTTGCAAAGGTAAAACAAAGGCGGGGGGGGGGGGGGGCGGCTTGATAGGAGAAAAGCTAGTGCCTGCGAAACGGAAGGTTAAAGCACTTTTAGCTTAACTAGGGCCGAAGGTAAAGAACAATGTTTACATCGCTAAGTGTGGGGTAAGAGGATTTAGCGGCCCCATTAAACAGGAAGGGGTTATTTCACACCATCCTTCTACTTATCAGTTGGTTGAAAGACAGCGCCTCCCAAACATCTGCTTGCTTTGGAGACTCCTCCTCTGCCCATCCTGCAATCACTTTTGCAGGAAGGTCCCGCCGTTCTCAGTCTTTGCCAGCTCTCAGAAAAATGACAGGTACGGCTGGTTTCAGCTAGTTTCGTGATTCCTGGGGCATCCAACTGCGCCAAAGGTGAACAGCGCACCGTGAGGGAGACTGCTTACTTCATCTCGAAGAGACACACACAGACGCACACAGGCGAGCACACGCACGCACAGAAACACACACCCCCGCCCGCCAGCGGAAGACTGCTTACTTCAAGCTCAAGAAGACCCCGGCCCTCCATCACCTGAGAGCAGTGTGCAGGAGCCGAGAGGAGGAGACTTAGGATAGGAAGTTTCTGAAGCTAGTTACACTATTCCCCGCGTATACGCAGGAATGATGAAGGTGTATATGGCTAATGCAAGAGCGAAAGTATAGAAACCCCTAACAAACGCTATTCAGTGGGTGCGCCTCTGGCCACCGTCACGCCCGCCCCCAGCGCTGTTGCTTTTGCCTTCTTGACTTTGTCCCTCGATAAAACCCTGCTTTCTCGAACAGAGGAGCAGCGAGTTCCTGTTCCACGAGAGTTCTCCGTGTGTTCCGCTTGGGGTTTCTCGGTTTAGCTTCTTTCTGTTCTGTTTTTCTCCTCCCCCCTTCTCTTTCAGCCCCTGCCTTCCACCCCCCCAGGCCCCCCCCCTTTTGATTTCTGGTACCCCGGCAGGGAGCGCGGCAGCAGGGGACGGGACATCTGCCGCCTAGGGCAAGGGAGCCGACAGGGATGCGCCGCGTCCTAAGCTATCCTTCCTTCCTTCCTGCCGGCCTGCCTGCCTGCCTTCCCCAGATCGGGAAGGCAGGCAGGCAGGAGACAGTGGTCGGGGAGCAGGCGCGGAGCCTGGCGCACGCACAGGTGGACTGCGGATGGTGGGGGTGTGCGTGTGACGGGGGTGGGGGGTGTGTTTCTGTTTATTTTATATTTTATTTTATTTTATTTTATTTCATTTTATTTTATTTCATTTCATTTTTTCTTTTCGGAGGAGTTCTCCGTGCGTTTTGCTTGGGGTTTCTCGGCATTATTTTCTGTTGTTTTTCTCCTCTCACCTCCTTTTTCGGCCCACGGCCCCTTCCCCGCTCCCCCCCCCCCTTTTGAGTTTTGGAACCGCGGCAGGAGGGGGACGGGAGGACACGCCCTGCTGGGACTTCCCGTCTGCCGCCTAGGGCAAGGGAACCGACCGGGACGCCGCGGGGTCCTAAGCTATCCCTGCTGCCGTCCTTCCTTTCCTTCCTTTCCTTCCTTTCCTTCCTTTCCTTCCTTTCCTTCCTTTCCTTCCTTTCCTAACTCCCTTCCTTCCTAACTCTCTTCCTTCCTAACTGCCTTCCTCCCTTCCTTCTTTCCCCGGATCGGGAAGGCAGGCAGGCAGGCAGGAGACAGTGGTCGGGGAGCAGATGCCGAGCCTGGCGCACGCACAGGTGGACTGCGGATGGTGGGGGTGTGCGTATGACGGGGGTGGGGGTGTGTGGGTGGGTGGTGTGTGTTTGTTTATTTTTTTATTTATTTTATTTTATTTTATTTTATTTTATTTTATTTTATTTTATTTTATTTTATTTTATTTTATTTTATTTTATTTTAATTTTATTTTTTCGGAGGAGTTCTCCGTGCGTTTTGCTTGGGGTTTCTCGGTATTATTTTCTGTTGTTTTTCTCCTCTCACCTCCTTGTTCGGCCCACGCCCCCTTCCTCCCCCCCCCCCCCTTTTGAGTTTTGGAACCGCGGCAGGAGGGGGACGGGAGGCCACGCCCTGCTGGGACTTTCCTCCGTCCACCGCCTAGGGCAAGGGAGCCGACAGGGACGCCGCCGGGTCCTAAGCTCTCCCTGCTGCCGCCCTTCCTTCTTGCCTTCCCCAGGGCGGCAAACCCGCCGGCAGAAGGCGCCGCAGGAGGTTGGGGAAGGGGGAGCGTCTGGGCTCTTCGCGAACCGCCGGCGATCGACGGGGGAGGAGGAGAGGGGAAGGAGAGGCGCGCGTTCGTACACACGCACGTACACCTGCACTCATACGCGTACACTCGTACACATAGACACACCCAGGCGCGCGAGCGCTGGGACATGGGGCGGGGGGGCTTTGGGGCCAGGGGGCTGTCGGAGGGTTCCGCGCACCCTCTCAAGCAGAAATGAAGTCGGGTTTGTTCCGCTGTTGGCAGCTGCCGCCGCCTCCTCTTTCAATAAAACGAAGGCGTAAGGGAAAGGAGAGGGAGGGAGGGGGGGACCAAGAACGTAAACCGAGAGAGAAAGGGAAGGAGAACACAAACAGAAACGGGGTGTGCGCGAGGTTCTTTTTGCACAGAAACATTCCCGAGGGGGTGGGGGTGGGCGTGGGGGTGGCGAATGCCGAGGCGGAGGGCGATCGATGGATCGATAGACTGATGAGAAAAAAAGAATTTAAAACAAAACAAGAAAGAAAAAAAAAAGCAGAATACATATAAAATGAAGAAAAAAAAATATTAAACCCCAAAACCAAAACAGCTCCACCACAAAGCAACATCCCAAAACCACCTCCCCCCCAAAAAAAAAAAAAAACCACACAAAAAAAAACTAGAAGCAAGAAGAAGGGAGTCCGAGGTCTAGCACCGGCACTGCGCCCCCGTCACCTGCTCCCTCTGCCCGCAGCGAACCGGCACAGGCCAGGTCCGCCAGTGGCAATCGCACACACCCACACTGCATCTCCCCCACCCCCCCTAGCCAGACGTGGGAGGCCGGGTCTATCTGCTGCAGTCACTACTATATACCCTCACCCCCCCCCGCCAATACCCCCTGCTGCTCTGTGCCCAGTTCTGTTCCCTCTCAGTGCTCACACAAGTCCTGACGAGAGTCTCGGTGCCTTCTCCAAAGCAGAGAAGTAAATTCCCCGCTCCCACTGCCCAACCTGCCCACCAAGAGTGAGAAACATCACAGCTCAGGATCCTTACCTATCAGGCAAACGCTGCCTCAGTGTCTTTCAGAAGGACCTTCTGCAAACGTGCTCAGAGTGATGTGGGGCTCAGAGCAGCCCGAACCCACACAGCACCCTCTCCAGTGCACAGGAACACTTTCCCTTCCCTGCCAGAGGTTCTTCCTTCCCCCCCAGCTTCTCCCCCAGTGCCGTGATGAGCTCCCGGGCAGGCTGAGTGCTGACCCTTGCAGGCAGCAGAGTCCCTGCCCCAGCACACAGCCCCTGGGCTGCAGGGACCCTGCTCACAGGGACAGCACCGGGCACCCCTGGTTGCACACCCACATTCACACCCTGCAGCCAGTCCAGGACAAGGGACCTTCCCTGTCCTGTCTCTCGCATGGTGCAGATGGAAGCCCTGCTCTGCAGCACATCCTCCAGCTGCTAACAAAGCCTGGAGAGTAAACCCTTACAGGGTTCCATCAGCCATGGCATGCACCAGCTCTGCAAGATCCCTCCAGGATACTCATCTTAATTTTGCTGCTGCCAGAGACTTCTTGTGATCACAGATGTGAAGATTTCTCTGTGCACAAGCTCAGCTCTGTCCATCCACTCCAGAGTGCCTTTAACATCTGTCTGCCAGATCCTATCCCCTCAGTGCCTGCAGGCAGTGCCCAGCCCTGCTCCTGGGCACAGCTGTCTCTCTGCAGCGCTGCCTCCTTGCCACCATCTATCTGCGTCCCAGGAGCCCGGCCTAGCTCAGCAGCAGAGGCCCAGCCCAAGGTGCCTCTGCCTCTGTCCCACTGGGCTCCCTCCAGGGCTCCCTGGGGCTCCAGGGGAACCCCATGAGAAAGAGCCTGAAGCAAGCACTGATGTTCCCTCCCTCAGCTGGCAGACACACTGCCTTCCTGCAGGGTCAGTTCTTGATTAGAGACAGAGTTTGGTCTGAACAACAAGATTTTGTAGAATCATTGAACCACTTGGGCTGGAAAAGACCCTAAAGATTGACTCCAACCATTAACAAAACACTGTTAAGTCCACCACTGAGCCTTGTCAACAAGTGCCGCATCTCCATGTCTTTTAAATACCACCAGGGATTGCGACCCAACCACTTCTGTGGGCAGTCTGTTTCTTGTCCCATCATCAGACAGAACAACCAGGCCATTACAGGCAGGCATCTCCTTTACCCCTTTTGAAGGAAGGGATTCAGCCTGGTTGATTGAGGTATCTCATCCTGGGATTGTAGCCTTGGGGCTGGAAGGGGACTCAGCTCCCCCCATGAGCACCACAAACCCACAGGAGGTGGGATTCAAAGATCACCCATGTACCACAATCCCCAGTGTCTGCAGCAGCACAAAAGGCAATCTCTGAAATCACAGCCGATTTGGAAAAGCAAAACCTCGTTTCCAGAACTCACTCCCATGGAACTCACCAGTTTGGCGAGTCCCGAACCTGCTTGAAGAAGGTGATTAACAATTAATTGCTGATGTTTAAATGGCAACACAGGTCCTTGAGAGCTGCTGCACCAAACAGTGCAAACTTACAGAGACTTTGCAAGCAGCTGCACAGCCCTGGATGGCAGCATTAGGCTTAAGGAGATGTTCTTTATATGATTCCTTTTCAAGAGGAGGATAAAGAGAAATGTGCTTGTACTTAGTAAGGTCTACAGCAAACCTTTACCACTCTTCAGCCCCGGTTGCTCTTGCTGCACTTGCTGAACTCCTACAAACAGTCTCACTTCCTCAGAATGTGAAAATGTACCATTATGTAGATGATGTCCCAGTCAGAGGAGATTGCCCCGCAGAGGTAGGGGAAGCAGCAACAGCAGTGTGGGAAGCACTCCAGGAAGCCAAAGTTCCACCTGAGCAATGTCAGAAACCAAGTAGAAACCAGCGGAACAACGCTCCCACCCAACTTGGTGCTGTCCGCAAATTTACACATCCCAGTATGGAGCAGTAGGGACCAGTTTGCACCAGTACAAACCAATATAGGCCACTATGGCCCCAGACACTGCTGGGGTTTCAATATCCCAGTGCTCCCTGTTCCTGCCGCAGGTGCTCCTGCTCATCCCCCACCCAACTTCCTGGCTGGTGCTCTTTTGGAGGGGACACCCTAAATTAGGCAACCCCCACTCTGGGGCTGCTCCCCCCCTGCCCCCGCGGTTCCCTGATACCAGAGGTGGGGAGGATTTGGGGTGCCCCATGTTGTGTGGTCTGGGGGCAACAAGGAGCAATGCAGGGCTGGTGGCTTTGGGGAGGGGAAGCGCTCTTTCGGGGCACCTGCAGTTGGGGGTGTGGGCAGTTGATGGGGCCCCCCCAGGATTTTGGGTCTCGAGGTTCATCTGGGGAGACCCATAGTGATGGTGTGGTGAGGTTCACTTTGGGGGTTCTACAGGCCAGCTTTTCAGGGTCCTGCCTGCTGTCAAGGAGATTTGGGGTTACCCTAGGATTTTAGGGGCCACCATGACTGCCTTGGGTGCCTCCAGGGCTCTTGGGGGGGAAGCGTGGTTTTGGGGTACCCCTTTATTGGGGTGCCACTTTTGGAGGGTCCACCCCTTCTGACCCCTGAACTTACTACTGAACCCAAAGCAATGTTGGGGTCCCCCCAGTGGATTTGAGGTCCCAGGGCACCCCAGAGCACCCCACTGCAGCAGCCGGTGGAATCTCACTTTTCGGGACACCCCTTTTTCAGGGGGCCCCTGGCTGCTGTGCTGAGCTGCGGCGGCTTTGGAGCTGCAGGGTTTGGGTCCGGGGCGATTTGGGGCTCCCTGCTGGGATTTTGGGGTGAAGGGGCACCTGGGTTCGGGGGTACTGGGTTCTGGGGTCATGGAGGTAAATGGGGGGAATTTGGGGGTTCATGGGGAGGTCCCCACATTCGGGGTGTGGGGGTGGGGAGAATAGTTTGGGGGATCACCAGAGCCATCAATCATGGCCTAAAGCCACCAGAAATCACCCCACAAATCACTGGGGAAGAAGGAACTGGAGATATGGGGGAACCCATTATTATTATTATTGTTCATGTTGTTGGGATTATTATTAATATTTCAATATTGTGCTTGATTTCAGTTCCTGACCTGTTCTTATCTCCACCCGTGGGTTTTACATGGTTCCCATTCTCCTCCCCATCCCACCCGGGTGCTCAGCGAGCGGGGCTGGTCCTGAGTTCGGGGCTGGAGTTCAACACTGACTCTGTCCTTGCTCCTTTGCAGCGGCAGCAGGGGCTGCACGTTTGCACTCTTGGAGCTGGGCTCTTTGTATGGGCACGCAGCTGCCAGCAGCATTCCTTGGCTCAGGAAGCGCAGCTCCCGAGCGGGGCTGGGGCTGGGGCAGTGCTTGCCAAGGGCAGGGGAGGCCCAGCAACAGCTCCTGCCCTGGCACTGTTGCTGGGGGAGCACAGGGCTCCCAAGGGCATTGCCGCAGTCAGGATTGCGCAGGTGTGGCCCGAGCCCACCAGCTCCTTCCCACCTTGCGCAGTGCCCGGTGGGCTTCTGGGCTCTGCCTGCACCTGCCAGGGCCTTTGTCACCTTCCGGAATGCATTGCCAGAGCCCAGCAGAGCACTGGAGCCTTGTGCAATGCCCGACGCTGGCTTGGGCTTTACCAGAGCCCACCAGCAACCCTCCTGCCTTCCACAATGCCCCTTGAGCTTCTGCGGGCCTTGCCGGGGCCAGGCCGGTCCCCTTGTGCTGAGCTCCCAGTGACAGCACCGGCAGCTGCACTGCCCAGGGGCTGCTCCTGCCTTGACACCTTCTCAGCACCTCTGACACCAGCAGCTCCTGAACACAGAAGGCTCCTGCTTCACCCCCAGCACCTCTGCAGGCAGAGGGGAGCTCCAAGCACATGAACAGGCCCAGTGCTTCCTCCTCACCCATCCCCTGCTCCCACAGCTGGGATGGCACCAGCACATCTCCTGACAGCTTCTCCTCCCTTTGCAGCACGCACCCACAGTGTGTTTGGAGCCAACACTAAACCAGCATTGCAAAGTCAAAGAACACGTACCTGCATGCGCAGGGCAGCCAGGGCAGATGCAGCCTCCTGACAGAGGGGTCTCCTCTGCACTGGTTCCTGCAGGGATCTGGCTCCTTAAATAGCCCACGCTCACCGTGAGGGCCCCGTCACAATGGGCGTCTCCACAGCAACCGCCACGGCTTTGTGATTGCAGCAGCATCGTGCCCATGGCCACTGGGCACACAGGGGTGCTCTGGGAGTCGCTGCGGGGGGACCACCCTCTGCCCCGATAGCTCGGGGAGGTCGCTCAAGGGCTGCTCTTCCTCAGTGCCTTTGGTCCAGAGGTGGAGCATGCGAGGGGCCACAACTCAACCTGGGCAATGGAACAGAGCGCCACAGCCACCTATGAGAAGGGGAGAGTGACCGACATAGGAATCCCAGACTGGGCTGGGCTGGAAGGGGCTTTAAAGCTCATCCAGTTCTGACCACTGCCATGGGCAGGGACACCTTCCACTGGAGCAGGCTGCTCCAAGCCCGTGTGTCCAACCTGGCCTTGAGCACTGCAAGGGGTGGAGCAGCCACAGCTTCTCTGGGCAAGAGTGCAGTGTCTCACTACCCTCAATGTGAGGAAGATTTTCCTAACATGAACTGAAATTAATGAAGTCAATGAAATGAAATTAAACCCTCTTTCCACTTGGAACCGTTGTTTGTCCTTAAAACTGATTCTGGAGCTGAAAAAGCAGCTGATATTTCAGGCAAATAACAGGGTCATCATTACTTGACAAATAGTCAGTGCAGGGATTAAAATGGAATAGCACAGCACAACATAGCACAGCATAGCATAGGACAGCACAGTACAGCACAGCATAGCCATGGAGACCCTACTGCCCTGATAGTGCAGTATCCAGAGGTGAAGTCATTCCCAGCCGGCAGTGCGGATCATCAGGGCCCAGGTTCTGGGCAGACGCTGGCTCATGCAGTCAGCTGTGTCCCATCTGCCTTGACAAACTGCCACCACAATCCGCAAGTGGCCCGTGCCCACCGTGCCCAGAGGCTGGGATGCAAAGGAGAGAATTACAGGGGTGTTCCAGTCCCACTGGGGAGCCCCAAATGTGGTTCTACACCGGGTTCTCACACCCTTCAAACGGCCATGTACCACACACTGAAACCAAGCACAAGCACCCTCACTACCAATTACTAGTCCGAGTCAAACTCTGCCAGGCACCCATGCTACTTCTGCTGCAGTCCTGCTCTTGTCTAGTGATGCACATGTCCCTGGAGCCAGTCCTGCAAGAGATACTGATTAATGGAGTGCGGGACAGTGGGAGGGTTTCAAAGACAGGCTGGAGGGGCTGAGATTCTGCCATTATTTCTGCTGTGCTGCAATACCCCTTCTCCTTCACAGACAGCTCTAAGATACCCTAAAGAAAAGTCCTAGTTCCAGGGCTGGGATGAAACTTCCAGTAAAAATCCAGTACCTCATCATATTACAGTGTACATATATATATGCACATACATCATGAAAAGACCTATTAATACTTAATTAAGACTGGCTGATCTAGTAGTTAGGGGGAAGAGAATTTTCATGACATGCCTTGTGGGTCCCACCAACCAGGGTCCCAAACACCAGTGACAGTGTGATGACAGGTAGCAAAGATGCCATCGCAGGGGGATCACTCTCCTGAGAGGGGGGAGGAAAAACAACCCAAAAGTGCCACAAGCCCCCTTCCCCTTTCTCCCACTAGGGAAGATTGGGAAGCATGCATGGCAGCATCGCAAGACCAGAGGTTCTGGCCCCATCCCTTGCCCTTGGACATGAAATTCACCTCCCCAAAAACCACTGCTGGGATGGGAAACCCTCGTGGTCATGGGAAACCATTGTTCAGGACAGGAGATCACCAGCAGGGCAGGAAAGCATTGCGAGGGGCAGCTGCTGTGTCTGACAACCCAAAGCCCCGCGAGGCTGCTGAAGCAGCCAGGACTGGTGGAACTGGGGCGGAACCCGAGGCAGGGGCCAGTTGGCCCCCACCCAGCTGACACTGACCAACTGCCATGGCAGGTACAGCAGCAGCTCCCGCTCCTCCGGCTGCTCCTGCCCCCAGGTAACCCCCAGGTGCCTCTGCCTGCCGAGCTCTCACACCAGCACCTCTCTGCTTCTCCCAACAGAGACGCTCCCTCTCCAGCTGCCCATGGCATCAGAGGTGCCAGGCATGAGCTTCACTGCTCCAGCCATGCCGCCTCCTGTGTGTGCCTGTGTGCTGCCCTCTGTCCTGGGGCTGCCGCTCTCCGCTGAGCCTGCCCAGATCCAGCAGCTCCCCAAGGAGCCAGCAGCAGTGGCAGAGCTGGGGAACAATCACAACAGCATCCCCAACACCCATGACGTGAGTGCCTTGCTCAGTGCTCTCCCTGACCGGAGAACATCGTGGAGGGCGGCTGCCACAGGGAGCAAACAGCAGTGGCAGGGCAGGCAGACAATGAGGATATCACCACCAACATCTGATGACATGAGTGCCTTGCTCAGTGCACACTCAATGTGATCACGTCCATGGTGGCTGAACACCCATCACTGAGCGGGATGCCTTGTGGCACCTGTCCCCACTGTCCTGGATTTGAGGATCTGAACCTGACTCCCTTGATCACCACGTTAATGAAGAATGGACTTTGATCAAACTGGACAAGTGCTGCAGTGATGGAATCGGAACTGGCTTCAGCATCCAACAACCCTACACCGCACACCATCCATCTTTCATGCCTGGAGAGACTGGTAGGAGAAGAGCAAGAAGAGGATGGCAGCAATGAGGACAGCACCTTCATCATCCTCACCTGGCCCACCGGCTCCTGTGTTGCCACTTTTGGGTGAGTTGTGCCACGTCCCATGGCAGGACAAAACTGGTTCCCAGCTATGCCCACGTGGGAATGGCCTCTTGAAGTGCTAGGGCCTAAACAACAGGCCCAAGCCAGAGATGACTTAGACATGAATCCTGTACAATGATCAATGCCCTTTGTGCTAGCTGACATCATGTTAAGACAGAACGATGAACTGCTGATGCTGATGTTCTGAAATAGATAAACCTTATCTCTCGACTCAACAAACCGCTTGCGCTACCTGGTTTAATACCAAAATGGATCCTGTAAGTCTGATGACTCTTGCGAGGATTCTGTGCAACCGTCTGCAAGGATCTGGTGCAATTGTCTGCAAGGTATTTTAGGAAACCCACCAACCGCGCCCTGGGCTCTGGCCAAGCCCTGCTCTCGGTTGGTCGGGGGCACCACCAGATGTTTCTGCACAACGGAATATGCAAGCCACTCTGACTTGCTGATTTGGGTCTACAAAAGCTGGAGGCTCTTGCAGGGACTTTGGAGACCTTACCTACAGGTGGATGCACCACGTAGAAATTCCCAATTGCTGGGAGAGCTTCTCCAAAGCCTCGCTGCAACAGGGCCCCCCCAGCGACTGTGAATCTGGATGATGGTAACGTATTTAGGCAATAGGTGATGTATCTTTTCCTTACTCTTCTCTTCCTCTTATAGCGATGATTAAGTGCATTACCTTGCTTATTTTGTTCATTGCTTAAACCTAGAGCATAACAAGTTAATTGTTTTATCCAACATATCAGTTTGTTTCTACATTACCTTAATATTGATAGTAAAATACAATCATTCTTTACATTGGTGTTTGTGTCCTTTCTATTGTCCCCATCCATTAGCAAAACAAGGGGTCCCTGGAGCTCCAGGGGAATACCATGGGAAACAGCCTGAAGCAAACAGATAGGAACAGCCTATCTATTTTATAGACAGATTGGAACAGCCTCACGTTCGCAGGCCCTTGTCCTCATGGGCGACTTCAACCACCCTGAGATCTGTTGGAGGGACGGTACGGCCCAGAACAAGCAATCCAGGAGGTTCCTCGATTGTGTGGAAGACAACTTCCTTTTGTAAGTAATAGAGAAGCCAACAAGGAGAGGTGCCATGCCTGACCTCGTGCTCACCAACAGGGAGGGGCTGGTTGGAAAAAAAGCTGAAAGTTTTATCCAATCTATCATTTTGTTTCTACATTACCTTAATATTCATAGTAAAATACAATCATTCTTTACATTGGTGTCTGTGTCCTTTCTATTGCCCCCATCCTTTAGCAACAAAACGGCTTCCTGAGTCTCCAGAACACCATGGGAAACAGCCTGAAGCAAGCACTGATGTTCCCTCCTGCAGCTGGCAGACACACTGCCTTCCTGTGGGGTCATTTTAACTATCAGGAACACAGAAGTTGGGAACTCCTTTTCTTGTCCTGTCATTACGGAGGACACTCCAGGAGTATGAGGGAGGGATCTTCTTTGCACCACTGCTGGTGGAAGTGATGCAGATGAGTCAATCCAAGCATCTCATCCTGGGTTTCTTTTTGGGCTGGTAGGAGACTCAGGAGAACATCAAGCGAAACAGCCTGAAGCAAGCACTGATGTTCCCTCCCTCAGCTGGCAGACACACTGCCTTCCTGCAGGGTCAGTTCTCTGATGAGAGGTAAAGTTTGGTCTGAACAACAAGATTTTGCAGAATCATGGAACCATTTAGGTTGGAGAAGACCCTTAAGAACGTTGAGTCCACCATTAACTGAACACTGGAAAGTCAACACATGAACCATGTCCCTTAGAACATGTCTTTTAAATACGTCCAGGGATGCTGACACAGCCACTTCTCTGAGCAGCCTGCATCTTGTCCCATCATCAGACAGGACAGCCAGGCCAGGACAGGCTGCGATCTCCTTTAGCCCTGCTGAAGGAAGGGATTCAGCCTGGTCAGTTGAGGCATCTCGTCCTGGGATTGTAGCCCTGGGGCTGGAAGGGGACTCAGCTCCCTCCAATGAACACCACAAACCCACAGGTGGTCACAGGGGGGGCTGGGTTCGGGGGTGCCGGGTTCTGGGGTCCCACCCGGCTGCCAGGGGCTTGTGCAGAGCCAAGAGCCTCTTGATGTCCCCATTCTCAGAGGGAGGGTGTGAGAGTAATTTGGGGGACCAGCAGAGCCCTCAAACAGGGGCTAAAGCCACCAGAAACCACCCCACAGATCATTGGGGAGGGGGGATCTGGAGATATGGGGGGACCCATTATTATTATTCCTGTTGTTGCTATTATTATTAATACAACAATATTGATTTGCAGCGGCAGCAGGGGCTGCACGTTTGCACTCTTGGAGCTGGGCTCTTTGTATGGGCACGCAGCTGCCAGCAGCATTCCTTGGCTCAGGAAGCGCAGCTCCCGAGCGGGGCTGGGGCTGGGGCAGTGCTTGCCAAGGGCAGGGGAGGCCCAGCAACAGCTCCTGCCCTGGCACTGTTGCTGGGGGAGCACAGGGCTCCCAAGGGCATTGCCGCAGTCAGGATTGCGCAGGTGTGGTCGGAGCCCACCAGCTCCTTCCCACCTTGCGCAGTGCCCGGTGGGCTTCTGGGCTCTGCCTGCGCCTGCCAGGGCCCGACAGCACCGGCAGCTGCAGTGCCCAGGGGCTGCTCCTGCCCTGACTCCTCCTCAGCACCTCTGACACCCGCAGCTCCTGCACGCAGAAGGCTCCTGCTTTGCACCCACAGTGTGTTTGGAGCCAACACTAAACCAGGATTGCAAAGTCAAAGAACACGTACCTGGATGTGCAGGGCAGCCAGGGCAGATGCAGCCTCCCAACAGAGGGGTCTCCTCTGCACTGGTTCCTGCAGGGCTCTGCTCCTTAAATAGCCCACGCTCACCGTGAGGGCCCTGTCACAATGGGCGTCTCCATAGCGACCACCACAGCTTTGTGATGACACACATCTTCTCCAGAGATGCAGCAAATGTGGTGCTGCCCATGATGCTGGCACGCTCTGCCGTGGGCTCGCTGGCAGGTGAGTGCTGGGCTTGGCTCTTGCCCTGGCTTTTTGGCCACTGCAGTGGGTGCTGCATGCAGGGAGGGATGTGGGAAGAGGCTCTGTGCTGCCTGAGGTGGCATGGTCAAGCTGGGATCTGGGTTTCCCACCCAGGAACCCTGTGGGCAGGGACTGGGGCTTTGTCACTGCTGTCCTTGCAAAGCAGGGCCTCCCCTATACAAGTTGCTGTTCTGTGCTCCCTTCCAGCACACTGGGACACCCCTTAGCCCAGCAGTGCTGCTCTCACTCCATTTGGCTGCATGGACTCAGTCCAATATTTCCTGTATTCCAGACTGGGAAACGCTCTCTATTCTCTAGGAATGCCCAAGAGTCCCCTTTCAATCCTCCTTCAAGAGCATCCTCTCCTCAACATGCTATTGATTTATGAAACATAGAATCTCAGCCTGGTCTGAGTTGGAAGGGACCTTAAAGGTTATTGAGTTCCAACCCCCTGCCATGGGCAGGGACACCTTCCACTACAGCAGCTTGCTCCAAGCCCCTGTGTCCAACCTGGCCTTGAACACCGCCACGGATGGGGCAGCCACAGCTTCACTGAGCACCGTGTGCTGTGCCAGTGTCCCACCACCCTCACAGAGAAGAGCTTCCTCCTGAGATCTCATCTCTCCCCTCTGTCAGGTTAAAGCAGTTCCCCATTGTCCTGTCCCTACAGGCCCTTGCAAAGAGCCCCTCTCCAGATTTCTCATAGGCCCTGTTTAGGTATGGGCTTAGTAAGGTCTCCCTGGAGCCTTCTCTCCTCCAGCCTGAACACCCCCAGCTCTCTCAGCCTGTCACCATCAGAGACGTGCTCCAGCCCTTAGAGCATCTTTGTGACCCTTCATAAGCCCATCATTGTAGGATCATAAGAGAACAGAGGTTGGAAGGGCCCCAGGAGTTATCAAGTCCAACGTGTCAGGAACAGGGTCAGAGCAAGTGGTTCAAGGCTTGATTCAGCCCCACTTGGAAGCCCACAAGGCCAACAACTGCACAGCCTCTCTGGGTGACCTCATGCAGCACTCGCCTGAGCCTATGGGAACAAGGTTGCCTTCTGTCCTGGCTGAACCTCTCCTCTGTCACTGTCCCCCATTGCCTTTTGTCCTCCCGCCAGGCACCATGCTGAGGAGCCTGGCTCTGTATCCTCCATGTCCTCCTTGCCGGTACAAGCAGCCAATCCCCAACAGCCTTCCCTTCCCAAGATCCCAGGTCCCCATCAGCCTTCCCTTCTCCAGGCTGGACAAGCCCAGCTCCCCCAGCCTCTCCCCATAGGCACCGTGCTCCAGTCCCTGCCTGTCCTGAGGGCCCGTTGCCAAGCACACTCCTGCTTGTCAATAGTGTTCCTCAAGTGGGGATCTGAACCCTGGATGGAGCATTGCAGAGCATCCCTTCCCTTGTTCTCCTGTCATGCTCCGGGTCATACAGCCGCAATGCTGCTGTCCTCCCTTGCTGCCAGGGCACACGCTGCCTCCTGTCCCGCTCCTGCCCACCCAGACTTTTCCTATGGCTGCTCCCAGCCAGTCAGCCCCAGCCTGTGCCACTGCAGGCGAGTCCCCTGCAGGGACCCCTGTGTCCCCTGCCCAGGACACCCTGAGAGCTCTGCAGCCCCCCCTATGCTATCCCATCTCCCCACTCCAGCACAACAGCCCCAGCCCTTGGGCTCCTCAAGAGCTCTTCCTGCTCCAGACACACAGCAGCCATCCCAGAGCTTGAGGATCCAGAAAGGTGATCTCATCCCCCTTCATTCCTGCCATATGAGGACATATCACAGAGAAGATGTTGCTGCAGGGTCGTTTATTTCTCTTAAATACAATGAGAGACCCCAGTGTCACAAAGTCTGGGTCGCACAAGACGGGTGGCTACTTAAGCAGAAGGGTGAAAACTTACCTTTCTATGAAGACTTCATTATCACCAATTGAAAAAGGAAAACAAATGTAAAACAAGAAAGACAGACATGGGCTGTCATCACCCACACTTGGAGCCCTTTGTGGAGGACAGCAGGCAGTGTACGGCTGCTCAAACACATCCAGTCACCAGCTTCCTCACAGCATCCTCTAGCTCCTGATTCCTCAGGCTGTAGATGAGGGGGTTCACTGCTGGAGGCACCACCGAGGACAGCACTGACAGCACCAGATCCAGGGATGGGGAGGAGATGGGGGGGGACTTTAGGCAGGCAAACGCGCCAGTGCTGACAAACAGGGAGAGCACGGCCCGGTGAGGGAAGCGCGTGGAAAAGGCTTTGTGGCATCCCTGCTCAGGGAGGATTCTCAGCACAGCAATGAAGATCTGCACATCGGACCTCACAATGAAAACAAAACACCCAAAAAATAACAAAGCGGAAAAACCAGTAATTCCAACTTCCCTATTATAATGTGAGCAGCAGTGCTTGAGGATGTGGGGCATTTCGCAGAAGAAATGCATGGAGAAACCCAATGCCCCAGGCAGCTGCTGCCATGTGGACACAACCTCTGCTGCCCAGGAGGGTCCCGTAGTGCAGGGGCTTGCAGATGGCCACAGAGCGGTCGTAGGACACAACGGTAAGAACATAAAACTCAGCTAAGATGAAAAAGAGAAAGAAAAGAGCTGTGCAGCACAACCTGTGCAGGACATGTCCCTGGTGTCCCAGAGGGAACTGGCCATGGAATTTGGGACAGTGCAGCCCAGGTCCAGCAGGGAGAGGTTAAGGAGGAAGAAGTATCTGGGGGTGTGGAGGTGCTGGTCGCAGGCTGTGCTGGTGATGATGAGGCCGTTGCCCAGGAGCACAGCCAGGGAGATGCCCAGGAAGAGCCAGAAGTACCAGAGCTGCAGCTCCCGTGTGTCTGCAAATGGCAGCAGGAGGCAGCGGGTGATGGAGCTGCCGCTGGACATCTGCTGTCCTAACTTAGGGAAAAAAAAGACTGTGACAAGTTAGGGAACACTGCTCAAAACAAACTTTTTCGCACAGACCCTCCGCCTCCCAGACACAGACACACTTTTCTAGGAGACGTTCCTTCAGCTCCATGCCTGGGGCCCTCTTTGATGCTGGCCCTGTGTGCAGTGAAGAGCAGAGCATCTGCACATGGGCTCTTGATCCATCACTCGTACTCTGCAGAGCTGGTAGGGGCAGGGACCAGTCCTGGTGCTCAGCTTTGTCCTATGGAGCCCCTGCTAATGCAGAGGGGTGTCAGCATCTGCACTCCCAGTGCTAAGGAAGGGGAATGGCAAAGGCACTTGGCCCGTTCCAGGGGTTGGACAGCTCCCAGCATCTCCCATGGGCCCGGCTGAGAGAGACGCGGGCAGAGCAGCGGCTCTCAGGACAGCGTTCCCCTGCCCCAGCCGTGCCCCCACCTCCCAGCACCAGCACTGCCCGGCAGCTGCTCCCAGCCCCGGGGCTCTGCAGAGGGCACTGGGCTCGTGGCTGAAGAGCGGAACCACAGCTCTGCGGGAGCTCTGCCTGCAGGGGAGGGGGGTAATGCCTTGGACCCCCGGCCCTGAGGGCAGAGCTGTGCTGGGTGGGAGGGGAGCCAAGGGGGCTTGCTAAGGTGAAGGGCTCTGCACACAAGGGCTCAGGCACATAGTTCTGGAATCTCCCTGCCACAGCACTTCTCGGTTTCGTTTTCGCCCATTCCCAGATCACATCCCTGCTACCTGGAGATTTTCCTGCCGGGAGGTGTTTCCCTGTCCCATGTCTTTCCATTGGAAGTGCTCACAGAGCTCATGTGAACCTCTCTGCACTCACCTTGGTCCTCCAAAATCCTGCCTGTTTTAAGGGAACTGCCTGGGCATGTGTTCCTGTTTGCAAGTGGATAAGGGCAGGTCAGAGCCTCACGGATGATGCTGGGGCTGTCCATAGGCAGAGGAGTGGCTGAAGGCACATCAGGGTGCTCGTATCAGACCTGCTGGTCACTCAAAGTTCCACCTCAGGAGTCTCAGAGACTTGTTCAAGCATGAGAGCTCCTTTAAATTTCTACCCCCAAATTCAGCACAAATAGGAAACAGAGAACACAGGCTCACAAAAGCTCTTTGTCTTTACAGCAACCCCTGCCTTGAGCTTCCCATTTGAAAGTCTTCTTGAAAATGACCTGGGCTGATCTGGAGCTCTGAGCAGCCCTGACCCACACAGCACCCTCTCTACAGCAGCAGGGTCCTTTGGCTGCCCTGCTGGGGTCAACCCTTCCCTCCCAGCTTCTCCCCCAGCGCTGTGATGAGCTCCCGGGCAGGCTGAGTGCTGACCCTGGCAGGCAGCAGAGTCCCTGCCCCAGCACACAGCCCCTGGGCTGCAGGGACCCTGCTCGCAAGGACAGCGCTGGGCACCCCTGGCTGCACACCCACATTCACACCCTGCAGCCAGCCCGGGACAAGGGACCTGCCTTGTCCTGTCCCTCGCATGGTGCAGAGGGAAGCCCTGCTCTGCAGCACATCCTCCTCCTCATCTACACAGACAAACCAAGAGAGTCCTCCTGACACATCCCATGGACTGTCCGAGGCAGCAGCTTGAAGAGATCCCTCCAGCAACTGCAGCTGCATTGCCCTGAACCCAGAGCCTTACCATGCACAGCGCTGGGAAGCTTTCTCCTGCAGGCAGCTCTCAGCATCCTCCACTGCCAGGGGCCTTTAAGCTCTCTGAGACCCCTGCTCCCGGGCAGAGCTGTCTCTCTGCAGCGCTGCCCCCTTGCCACCATCTATCTGTGTCCCAGGAGCCCGGCCCAGCTCAGCAGCAGAGGCCCAGCACAAGGTCACTCTGCCTCTGCAACCTGGGCTCCCTCCAGGGCACCCTGGGGCTCCAGGAGACACCGTGGGAAACAGCCTGAAGCAAGCACTGATGTTCCCCCCCTCAGCTGGCAGACACACTGCCTTCCTGCAGGGTCAGTTCTGTGATGGGAAACAGATTTTGGTCTGAACAACAGGATTGTGTAGAATCATGGAACCATTTAGGTTGGAAAAGAGCCTTAAAAACATTGAGTCCACCATTAACTGAACACTGGCAAGTCAATACATTAAGCACGTCCCTTAGAACATGCCTTTTAAATACCTCCAGGGATGCTGGCACAGCCACTTCTCTGAGCAGCCTGCACCTTGTCCCATCATCAGACAGGACAGCCAGGCCAGGACAGGCTGGGATCTCCTTTAGCCCTGCTGAAGGAAGGGATTCAGCCTGGTCAGGTGAGGCATCTCCTCCTGGGATTGTTGCCCTGGGGCTGGAAGGGGACTCAGCTCCCTCCCATGAACACCACAAACCCACAGGAGGTCTCACTTCCTCAGCAGGTGAAAATGTACCAATATACAGATGATGTCTTAATCAGAGGAGATTGCCCCAAAGAACTGCAGCAACAGCAGGGTGGGAAGCACTCCATGGTGCAGAGGTTGAAGTTCCACCTGAGCAATGTCAGAAACCAAGCAGAAAGCAGTCAAATCAGGGGGTACCTGGTGCATGGCAGCAGTGCAGTGATTCCTGCAGACACCTTCACACAACCAGACAAAGGGCAGATGTCCCAGGCTAGGAAGGAATTACAACAGCTTATGGCTCCTCCAGGATACTGCAGGAAATATGGACCTGGATTCTCTGTCATTGCTCGCCCACTGTTACAAAAGCAGAAACTACAGAAATGGAATCCAGAGTGTAAGGAAGCAGGAAAAACCTAATACAGGAATTAAAACCATACCAGTCACAGGGGCCTGTACACCCCCACCACCCTCTCATAATGGAATGGGGTTTTGCTGAGCATGGCTCTTCCTGGGACTTCTTCAAACTGGACCTGATGGACCAAAAAGAACTTGAATGTTCAAGTCACCTCTTTAAAAGACAAAGAACCGAGATGTTCAGAGTGGGAAAAGGAACTCTTGTCTTTAGTCCCAGCAGTGAAACAAACTGAGAACATTGATCAAGAACAACCAGTACAAACCATCCATTCAATCCATTCAATTGACTTGACAGCATCCCAAAGGGAAGTGCTCCTCAGGGTGCAGCTGCACAAAACCACTGGCAGAAAATGGCATGCCTATGTACCGGGGGTTGCAGAGGAAGTGACATTACCTCAAGGACAGACTGAAGTTTCCAAACTACTGCAGATGCCTGTAAATGCAGAGCCATCAGCGTTACAACGGCCTTTCAAACCCTCACCAGGTTTAGAAGCACCTCCCTTCACCGAGGGAGCACCAACAGCAAATACCTGGTTCCCAGGTGCCTCAGCAGAAAGGATCACAGAATCATAGAATCAACCAGGCTGGAAAAGACCTTTCAGCTCATCCAGTCCAACCCTTACCCCAGCATTGTCAAGGCCACCACTGACCCATGGCACTGAGGCCTCGCCTCCACGGTGTGTGAGCACTGCAGGGACGGTGACTGCAGCACTGCCCTGGGCAGCCTGTTCCAATGCCTGAGCACCCTTTGGGTCAGGAATTGTTCCTCAGCTCCACCTAAACCTGCCCTGGTGCAGCTTGAGGCCGTTTCCTCTTGTTCCATCCTTTGTTCCTTGGGAGCAGAGCCCAGCTCCCTCCTGCCTCCACCCTCCTCTCAGGCAGCTGTAGGCAGTGATCAGGTCCCCCTTGAGCCTTCTCTTCTCCATCTGAACCCCCCAGCTCCCTCAGCTGTTCCCATCACACTGTGTTCCAGGCCCTGCAACAGCTCTGGTGCCCTTCTCTGGCCCCGCTCCAGCACCTCAATGTCTCTCTGTAGTGAGGGGCCCAGAGCTGAACACAGGACTCGAGGCGCAGCCTCACCCGTGCCCAGTGCAGGGGCACAATCCCTGCCCTGGCCCTGCTGCCGCACTGGTGCTGAGCCAGGCCAGGATGCTGGGGGCTTCCCGGCTGCCTGGGCACAAGCTGCTCATGCTCAGCTCCATCACTCAGCACCCCCAGCTCCTTTCCCAGGAGCAGTTTCCAGCCGCTCTTCCCCAAGCCTGGAGCATTGCAGGGGTTGTTGTGGCCCCAGTGCAGGACCCGGCACTTTGCCTTCCTCAACCTCATCCCATTGGCCACAATCCATGGATCCAGCCTGTCCACATCCCTCTGCAGAGCTTCTACCCTCCAGCAGATCAACGCTCCCACCCCACTTGGTGTCATCTGCGTATTTACACGTGCCAGTATGGAGCAGTACAGACCAGTCTGCACCATACACACTAATATAGGCCACTATGGCCCCACATACTGCTGGGGTTTCAATATCCCTGTCCCGGCTGCAGGTGCTCCTGCTCATCCCCCACCAGACCTCCTTGCTGGTGGTCTTTTGGGGGACACCCCAAATTAGGCACCCCCCCACTCTGGGGCTGCCCCACAGCTTCCTGATACAAGGGGTCGGGGTTGCAATGCCCATGGGGTGTGGTTTCTGGGAACAAGAAGCAATTTGGGGCTGGTGGCTTGGGGGAGGAAGCAGCTTTCTTGGGGCATCCCCATTGGGGGTGGGGGTGTTTGGTGGGGCCCCTCCAGGATTTTGCATTCCCGGGTTCATTTGGGAGGGCCTGGGGTAATGGCAGGGTGCAGGTCACTCTTGGGCTGCCCCAGGAATCCCATTTGGGGTCCTGCCTGCTCTTGTGGCGCTTCAAGGAGATTTGGGGTTACCCCAGGATTTTGGGGGCACCACGATTACTTTGGGTGCCCCCAGGGCCATCTGGGGGCAGTGTGGTTTTGGGGTGCCCCTTTATTGGGGTGCCCCTTTTTGGGGATCCACCCTCTCTGGCCCCCTGAATTCACTACTGAATCCAAAGCAATGTTGGGGTACCCACAGTGGATTCAGGGTCCCAGAGCACCATTGAGGATCCCCTAGGGTTGGTGCTGGGGGGACCCCACTTTTCGGGACACTCCTGTTTTAGTGTGTCTGTGCCACTCTGCTGAGCCGGGGTGGCTTTGGAGCTGTGGGCTTTGGGTTTGGGGAGATTTTGGGGATCCCGGGAGGATTTTGGGGATTCAGGCTGGTCCCCAAAACTCCTCGGGATGGCTCTGTTATTTCAGAGATTCTCCCGAAAATGGGGGTTCCATCAATCCCAGGGCAGCTGAATCGCATTGGATGCCCTAGGCAGCCCCGTTGCTATAAACGGGAGGAATTTGGGGGTTGGAGGGATTTGGGGGTTCAAGGAACATTCGGAGGTTTGGGAGGGGATTCCCAAAAGCTCCCTGTAGGAGACACATTATATTGGGGGATCTCCCATGTGCCGAAAATGGGGGGCACCTGGGTCCCAGGGCACCCTGAGTCGCTCTGGGGCGAGCAATGTTCACCCAGGGCGGAGATGTGTTGAGGGGAAGAGTTTGGGGGTTCAGAGGGGATTTGGGCATTGGAGGGATCCCCAAAGCTCCCCAGGGTGGTGCAGGGATTTGGGGAACACCCAATGTCCCAAAACCAGGGGTTACATTTGTCCCGGGGTACCCTGACTCTTCCATGCCCCTGTTGGCCCATGGCAGAAGATGCACCTCTGCAGGCAGAGGGGAGCTCCAAGCACATGAACAGGCCCAGTGCCTCCTCCTCACCCATCCCCTGCTCCCACAGCTGGGATGGCACCAGCACATCTCCTGACAGCTTCTCCTCCCTTTGCAGCACGCACCCACAGTGTGTTTGGAGCCAACACTAAACCAGGATGGCAAAGTCAAAGAACACGTACCTGGATGTGCAGGGCAGCCAGGGCAGATGCAGCCTCCGGACAGAGGGGTCTCCTCTGCACTGGTTCCTGCAGGGCTCTGCTCCTTAAATAGCCCACGCTCACCGTGAGGGCCTCGTCACAATGGGCATCTCCACAGCAACCACCACGGCTTTGTGATGGCGGCAGCATCGTGCCCATGGCCACTGGGCACCCAGGGGTGCTCTGGGAGGTGCATAGGGGCACCAGCCTCTGCCCAGTCAGCTCGGGGAGGTCCCTCAGGGGCTGCCCTTCCTCAGTGCCTTTGGTCCAGAGGTGGAGCATGCGACGGGCCACAGCTCAAGCTGGACAATGGAACAGGGCGTCACAGCCACCTACGGGAAGGGGAGAGTGACCGACATTGGCACAGCAGAGAATCATGGAATCCCAGACTGGGTTGGGCTGGAAGGGGCCTTAAAGCTCCTCCAGTTCCATCCTCTGCGTGAGCTTTAAGGACCCTTCCAGCCCAACCCAGTCAGCGATTCCATGATTCAGGAATCATGTTGAGGAGAGGATGCCCTCGAAGTGAGGATTGGAAGGGGACTCTCAGGCTTTCCCAGAGAACACAGAGCATTTCCTAGTCTGCAATATAGGAAACTGGACCGAGGCCATGCAGCCAAAGGGAGGCAGAGCAGCACTGATGGGCTGCAGCTAAGGGGTGTCCTAGGCACAGGCGCCAAGGGAGCAGAGAACAACACAACCTCCTTGGACAGGGGATTCCCTGCTTTGCAATCACAGCAGTGACAAAGACCCAGTTCCTGCCCACAGGGTTCCTGGCTGGGAAACCCAGGTCCCAGCAGGACCATGCCACCTCAGCCAACACAGAGCCTCTTCACGCATCCCTCCTCGCATGCAGCACCCTCTGCAGTGGCCAAAAACCCAGGGCAAGAGCCAGGCCCAGCACTCACCTGCCAGCGAGCCCACGGCAGTGCGTGCCAGCATCATGGGCTGCCGCCCGGCAGCACTGCAAACTTGAGGATGTCACAGAAGCACAGAATGGTTTGGGTTGGGAGGGACCTTAAAGCTCCTCCAGCTCCAACCCCTGAAACAGGCAGGGACACCTTCCACTGGAGCAGCCTGCTCCAAGCCCCATCCAACCTGGCCTTGAACATGGCCAGCCATGGGGCAGCCACAGCTTCTCTGGGCACCCTGTGCCAGTGTCCCACCACACTCACAAGAAGAGCATCTAAGAGCTCTCCTCTCAATCTCCCCTCTCTGTCAGGTTAAAGCCGTTCCCCCTTGTCCCATCCCCACAGGCCCTTGCTCTCCCCACAAGAAATGAGGCAGATCCCAGGATTTAAGGCAGCCGGACCGCTCGACTGCCGCCTCAGCCAGCACAACTCGCACACCCGAGTGCAAAGCAGCCACTCTGGGGATGCCACTTCAGGTGTTCTTGGCAATTCCTATAGCACCCCAAGATCGCCATCACCACCCACCTCGTTCCACGCTCCTGTGTCCACAGGCATCATCAGCACCGAGACACCAAGATGGGAACCACCAGAGGAGCTGCTCTTGCCTCCTCCACCGGCAGCTTGTGCTCCATGGGGCAGCTGTCGTCTCCCGGTGCCTCCGGTGAAGGGTTCTGTGGGGTTCCGTGGCCTTGCACACCTGAACAGGGGGAGGTCCAGAATCAGCCACCCCTGAGGTCCCCATGCTCATTGTGATACTTGAGCACTGGTAGGTTCCATGGGGTGCTCTGGAGGTGCTGCAGGCATTCTCTGGGATTCTCTAGGAGCATCCCAGGGATACTCTGTGGGTCCTGAGGATGCTCTGGGGGTGCTTTAGGGGTCACCACAGCCCAAATCCCCACAAAATCTGGCAAACCAGGGGTTTATTAGATATTTTTACTCCAATCCTGCCACAAGCAGGGAGCATTTTCTCAGTCCTGACCCTTATTCAATGTAATTTCTCTCCTTCTCATCAAATCAACATTAAATCAGGGGTCAATCCAGGCAGAGCTGCCTCTCTGCATGCCTTGAACCAGCAAAGACGTGCTGCCAGACGGATATCATTATGAGCAACCTGTGACAGTGTCCCACCATGCTCACAGGGAAGAACTTCCTCCTAAGGTCCCATCGTATTCACCCCCTTCTGTCAACTTAAAGCCATTCCCACTTGGCTGATCACTGCATACCCTTGTAAAGAATCCCCCTCCAGCTTTCTTGCAGGCATCAAACAGACACTGGAAGGCAAACTCATTGTCTTAAGTCATCATCTAAAATGTCATTTACATCGTCTTCAAATCACTGCAAATTAACAGTTGAATTAAAATTCAATTATTGCTAAATCACCATTGGATTCCCATTTGATTTTAATTCAGCCTCTGACTAATTACCACTGGTCATTAATAAGGCCTTTTCAGTTATCCCCACAAGGATGACTTCTCTGAACCATTCCCCTGTGAAGCACAATGACTCACAGCTCCAAGTCCACTTCCCTTCAGGTGTGCAGCAGCAGATCCAGCAAGTGGCCCCGTTCCCCACTGAGGGCCATGGCAGATGGAGGAAGCCCAGCACATCCCGGCTGCCTGCAAAGAGAGCTGCAGAGAAGGTTCCCGAGAGCTCCTGGCACAGGGACTATCCCAGCTCCAGCTCCAGCCTGCACTGGATGCCCTGCGCCTCCTGCCCTTGGCAGTGGGGTCACAGCAGGGCCCATTGTGACCCGGTCTGTGACAGTCCCCAGCGTGGTCACGTCCCTTGTGCTGCCCTTCCCTCCCCCTGCCCACATCCTCCATCCCACAGGGGGGCAGAGAGACCCCACAGCCACTCTAAGGTGGAGATGTGTTGAGGGGAAGAGTTTGGGGGTTCAGAGGGGATTTGGGCATTGGGGGGGATCCCCACAGCTCCCCGGGGTGGTGCAGAGATGTCCCAAAACGAGGCTGGTTCGGTTGTTTGCTTTTCCAGTGTCACATCTGAACAGTGACTTTTTTAGGGATAAGTTTCCTTAGTCAGTTTTTGAAGCCAATGGGACAGACAAAAGGGCTCAACCATCAGTGGGCAGTGCCTACTCAAGGTTGCTGCAGAGTCCATCACTCTGGTTCTCAGCTGCCCGGCACTTCCTAGAGAGACAGTCAGCTCCTTGCCCAGCAGAGCATGGCCAGCAGCCACCTCCAGTGCCTCACACCAAGAGAGCTGCCTGAACGCACCCTCCCCGGGCTGGGCTGCACTTTCCCCCCACTCCCTGCCCACGTCTCTGCTGCCTGGAGCTCTCCCTGCCAGGAGCTGCTGCTCTGGGCCCACCTCTGCTCCCTCTCACTGCTCCCAGAGCCCATCCCATGGGCTGTGTGCTCAGCTCTGCCCTGCACACCCCTCCTGGCAGCAGGGCTCTGCCCAGGGCCATCTCTGCCTGTGCAGGGGCTCAGCAGCAGCTCACACAAGTCCTGACGAGACTTTCGGTGCCTTCTCCAAAGCAGAGAAGTAAATTCCCAGCTCCCACTGCCCAACCTGCCCACCAAGAGTGAGAAACATCAAAGCTTCCTGCTCTGTCCCATCTCCCTTCAGCTGTCTCACTGCAGAGCTGTCACTCTTTCCTGCCACCAGGCTCCACAGCACACTCGTACCTTTTTGTCACACCAGCATTCACAACAAGGCAAAACCAATTTCTTCCTATGGCTGCTCTCACTAGAGCAACATGGCACAAATGGTTTGTGGGTTTAATCCTTAACTGTTGGCAAACTCAATCCCCATGTCTCATAACAACCAGCATTCCAACTATTCTGCAGGCGTTACAAGGGCTACTGGCCCTGTCATTAAGGGCTATTGGCACCACAGTGTCCTAGAAAGGATTTTAACATCCATCCCAAGGTCACACAGGTTAACATCTGCTCAGACAGCTTTGCCTTCTATCACACAAGCATTATCCAGGATCTAGAAGGCAACAGCATCACACAGAGATGGGGGAACCGCATGAGCCCTGCTCCCTGTTGGGGTTTTCTGGCATGCACCTGCCCTTCCAAGCAAAAAGAGAGGTGCAAGGTCTGAACTGACCCATTTGATCCCAGTTCATCAGAGCACTGCCCCACTTCATCCAGCAGCACCTCACAAACCTGCCTCAGGCCTTCCTTCCAGCAGCAGCTCACAAACACAGAGGTGGGCCCAGGGCTCACTACAGGACACCCAACTGAAGCAGAATCCATTGGGATGAGCAGGGCTGTCTCAAACCAGCAAGGCCTTCTACAGCCTGGCCTACACCCACAGTCCATTTCACTGGGCTACTCGAGACCATGCTCAGCTTTGGACAAGAACCTTTGTGCTGAACAGGGACCAGCCTGCTCACCCCTTTGCAGTACACCCTCAAGATCACCCAGCTAACATTGAATCCTGGAGATGGGAATTCTGAGGACAAATGCAGACCCACCTGCACCTGAGGGCTAAATAGTCACCTAGGGGAGAAGTTAAACATGAGGAAGATTTATCTGCACATGTTCTGAAGCAAAAGGGTCACAGCACATAAAATGCTTCTTCACCACAGTTTTGTAGAGGATTTTCAAATCCCTTACCTTGTGGGCAATCTTCACCCATCCCTTGCTGCCTTGCTACACTCATCACGCAGGTCTGGACCATCCTCTTTCAGTACCCCATTGCTGAATGGCACTTTACTCTCTTCAGGTAGCTTCAGAGCGCAAGGAGTTTCACTTGGCACGCAGCTCTGCTCAGCACATCCGTCAGGGACTGCAGACATGCCCAGTGACTCTGAACGCTGGCCTCATGCAACAGACAGCCTTGTGTTCTGCAGCGGGCCCTCCACACGTGTCCCACCTTCACATGCGTCCCTGCTCTCCTCTTGAGATCCCATTCTAGTTTGTTACTGTTGCCCTCAAGAGTGCTGGCCTGAGCTGTTACTGGCAGGCATGGAAGGTCTTGTGAGAGACCCAGCCTCTCATCAGCCTGAGAGAGAAGCCAGGGCAGCTGCGACCCTGCTGACAGCAGGGAGGTTGAGGTTTCATTCTCTCTGCATTCCTCTTCCAGCAAGGGAAGCAGTCCTTGAGGAACACGTTGTTCTGTTTTGGGTGCTGAACCCTCCTCAGGTGCTCCTTCCTGCTCTTTTTCAGTGGCTATCGTTTATTTGTCTTGACAGGCTGCCTGCCTTTTTAGACGAGAAGAGATCCATCAGCAGCCAAGAAGTGCTCGCGCTCCAGGTGTGGCATAGGGGATGAAATTCCACAAGCAGAAAGACATTTCAGAGAGCCTCAGCAATTCTATCAAGAAGGAAAAAGAGAAAACAGGTTACAATACTCACAGGAAGGGAACAGGAACACTAACGTTTCCTAAATGCCTTGAGCTATCTCTAGTAGCATCAACAAGCTTGTTTTCCAGCTGCTCTTTCAATTCACATCTCTGCTCTACCAGCAGACCACAGAACAAATCCCTACCTACGACCAGGGATCTCTGGACATTTCTTACCATTAGAGTCACCACTTTCACCTTCCTGCCCCTTTACACTCAGAACAATTTCACCTTCTTTCTCCTGCCTCCCCTTTGCAGGCCAGTACTACACACAGGGACAGCATCCAGCACTGCAGCTTCTGCAGCACCAGGCTGGGTTCACAACACAGCTGGACCACAGGCATCCCAAGACACAGCCTTGGTGCACTGCAGGTCTCCCCATCTCTCTACTTGAAAGGCAGCATCCCATTCCCCAGGGCTCCACAGGCTCACAATGCATGCTTCTCTAGAGCATAACTCCTCACTGCAGGGGAAGGGCTTGGCACGTGTTCTCCCCCAAGGCGTTGCAAGAGGCTGGTGTGCAGGCACACGACACAAGCCTGCAGTTCAGTAGGAGCCCAACAGCGACACGCAGCTCCTCCGGTTACTTTTACACGCACGGTGGAGAAATTCCTCCACAAAGAGCAACTCCAGCCTGAGGAAGCAAGTGTCTCCCCATGACCACATGGCCCCCTAAAAGATTTCACAGTGGTGAAGGTGGGAAATATGCCGCAACACCCTTAGAATAGTGGTACGGATCTAGCAAAAGCAGCCGGAAGAGAGAAACCACTACCTAGGGAACCAGCTCCAAAGCCTGTTCTACATGGAATTTACTGCGTTGGCACCTGCTCCTCCTGACTTTCTAGTGTTGAAAGCTGTCTCTTCTACTTCACAAAGCGTGTGAACCCCTTCCCACCGGGACTCATGTCCCACTCACACTCCCCATCCACACGCATCCCCTGGGTTAGATGAGGCAGGGCTGACCGGCCTTTCCTTTTCCTTCAGGAAAGCCTACAGCTGGCACAAAGAATTCAACAGTTCCCCGCATCCCCAAAACAGCCCCTTGCTGCAAAGCCCTCTCAGTTGCTGTTTTCCCTGGGCAGGAATTCAAGCTAAACACCGCGTGTCTGACAATGCTTACACGCACCAGGCATTGCTCCAAATGGGCCCCAAGACTTCTCCAATGAGTAACAAAGAGAAAGACTGCTTGCAGGAGATAGCAAAGGCCTAGGAATGGGACCCACCCATTGGAAAAGAGTAGGAGCTGGTTCCTCTTTACGAGTAGACATCTCTTAGACAAGAGAACTCCTTGGACAAGACAAGGCAGCCATCGACTGCTTACTCCATCTCCAGTGGAAAAACACTTTTGCTATCAGAGCAAGCTCATCTGAGCATGGCTTCCAGATACCACTCTCCTTCGGGGCTTCCATCTTCACCAGCAGCTGATTCCATTCCAGCTAAGGCACAAAACCAGGTCTCCTTCAGACTCAAACTGAGCATCCAAGACTCACAGAACTTCATACTCCTTCCAGATTCCTCACCTCCCCCAGCCACTCCCTCCTATCCCACAGCAGCAAACACAACCTCATCCAAGCCAGCTTGGACCCCAGCCTGCCTTCCCCACTGCTTGTTGCAGAGTCACAGTCATAAAGGCATAGAATGGTTTGGAACAGGAGGGACCCGAAAGCTCCTCCAGCTCCTACCCCTGCCACGGGCAGGGACACCTTCCACTAGAGCAGGGTGCTCCAAGCCCCTGTGTCCAACCTGGCCTTGAACACTGCCAGGGATGAGGCAGTCACAGCTTCTCGGGGCAACAGTGTGCCAGTGCCTCACCACCCTCAACGTGAGGAATATTTCCCTAATCTGAAATGAAATCAAACGAATGAAATGAAATAAATCACAGTTCCCACTCGGAACCGAAGGGTCCAAAGGCTCAGGTTCAGTTCACAAAGGCTGCAGCCGGCCGCGGATGCGGGGGTGCCGGCACCGGGAGCGCGCTCGGCCAAGGTGCCCGTGGTGCTCCTCACCCGAATTGACCCGGCGGCCTATCTGCGCTCCGGCACCGGCGGGGAGCGGCACGCCGCGGAGCCTCGGCCGGGAAACGCCGGCAATGACGCGGCTCCGCTCGGTCCGGAGCGGCCGGCGGGGGCCGGCCGGGACCCCGCGCGCAGCGGTAGCAGCCGCGCGGGGAAGGACGAGGACACCATGGAGCAGCGTTACCGTGCAGGAGCGCTGCTCGGGAAAGGCGGCTTCGGGTCGGTGTATGCAGGGGTCCGCCTGGCTGACAACACCCCGGTAAGGGGCGGGGCCGGGGCGGGCCGAGGGCTCAGCTCAGCCCAGCGCTGCGCTTGGCTCGCAGGTGGCGATGAAACGAGTGGCTCGGGAGCGCATCTCCTCGTGGGGCGAGCGGGTGAGTGCGCGGGGCCACTGCGGCAGCGCGGGGCAGGGCGGGTGGGGGTGAGCCAGTGGGGCCGTGAGGAGGGAAACCGGGACAGCGCGAGGGGAGCGGGTGTGGAGTCACCAGGGGACATGGAGCGTCCCAGGCAGAGGGTGCCTGCTACCCTTGGGGCCGGGTAGGGGTGCACCAGAGCATCCCCGCAGCTGGGGGAGGGGGGGCACCTGGGAACAGTGGGGCCGGGCAGGGGGGCATCAGAGCATCCCAGGCAGGGAGGCACAGGACCCCTGGGCCAGCTGATGGTGTCATGGTCCCCCTGCAGCCCAGCGGCACTCGCATTCCCATGGAGATAGCCATGCTAAAGAAGGTGCGCTCCGGCTGCAGTGCCATCATCCAGCTCCTCGACTGGTTCGAACTGCCTCACTCCTTCGTGCTGGTTATGGAGCGTCCGCAGCCATCTCAGGACCTCTGTGACTTCATCAGAAAGAGAAGGTTCCTGCCCGAGGATCTGGCGCGGGGCATTTTCTTCCAGGTGCTGGTGGCTGTGCGGCACTGCCACAGCCGCGGTGTCCTGCACAGGGACATCAAGCCCAAGAACATCATCCTCAACCTGGCCACCAGAGAGGTCAAGCTTATTGACTTCGGTTGCAGCACCCTCCTCACGGACACGGTCTACACCAAATTTAGCGGTGAGCCCACAGCCGACGGTGCTTCCAGTAGCGGGCAGTTTGTGAACAAGAGTCACATGCTGGTGATGAGGTGGCAGGTCACACCGAGTGTGTGTCCCCACATCCATGGGGCCACCGGTGCAGCCCCTGCATCCCTGCGGATGCACAGGCCAGGATCCGGGAGCAGGCGGCATCCGCCTGATGAGCTGTACCTGTATCCTATGGTAGGAACACCTTTGCACTACCCGCCGGAGAGGTTCCGCTACCGCTGCTACCTCGGCCGTCCGGCAGCGATCTGGTCCCTGGGCGTGCTGCTGTATGAGATGGTGTGTGGGGTCCTCCCCTTCCAGCGCTGCAAGGACATCATCAGCGGGCAGCTCTCCTTCCAGCGCCAGGTCTCTGTCGGTAGGTACCCGGCTTCGCGGCAGCAGGGGCAGGGCAGGATTTAGGGGTGGCAGCTGATCTCCCTTGGTCAGCTGGAGGAGGTGGCACATGTCCTGCTATCCTGCTCTCCAAAACGGATCATGGAGCACGAGGTTTGGGTGCGGCGCTGAGCACACCCAGCCCTGGGCGCTGCGGACGGTGGCACACGGTGGGCAGGAGCCTCCTGCAACTGAGCGGTGGTTCCCGGATTCTCCCCAGAACGCCAGCACCTCATCAGGCGGTGCTTGTGCATGTACGCCTGCAACAGAGCATCCCTGGAGGATGTGTTCAACCACCCTTGGCTGCAAACATCCCCTGCCCCAGGAGACAGCTGCCCTCCACCTGCACAGCCTGAGCCAGCAGCCGGGAAAGTAAGCGGGGGTGCCTTTTGGGGGAGTGTGGTGGTTGTGGGGTTTGGGCTTTTTGGGAGGTTAGGATGGATGTTTTGGGGTTAAGATGGATGTTTTGGGGCTGTGGGGGTTTTTTGGAGACTTTGAGGTTTTGGGGGTTGGTTTTTTTGGGGACTGTTGTGGGTTTTGTGGAGAGTTGGTGGTTTCGGGGGTTTTGGGAGTTTTGTGAGGTTGGGTGTTTATTGGGGGATTGGGTGTTTTGGGGGACTTTTGCAGTTATTGGGGGGGTTGCGAGGATTGGTTTCTGGGGTCTTTGGAGGGCAATAGGTGTCAGAGGGACACCTCATGAGAGTTCATACTCCTTGTAGCTGGGGCAGTGCTGAGGTCTGAGGATAACGCTGGTAACACAGCGATGGTATAGTGGTTCCTGATTAGCACTTACCCTGAGCAAGGCTGAATCAGTCTCTCGTTCTCTGCAGTGAGGAGAGACAGGACCTGATAGCAAAGCAACAGACAATGTGGTTACTCCACCACCAGCCACAGGCACCACAGCTACTCCGACAACAGCCACAACCACTGCGGCGACACCAACCATGGCAACAGGCACGGAGGCTGCTCCAATGCCAATGACCGTAACTACAGATACTACAGCTCCAGTGACATGCACTGCTGCTATTCCAACCACAGCAAAAAGCAGTGTGGCTCCTCCATCCTTGCTGACAAGCACTGCGGCTCCTCCAACCTCAGTGACAAGCACTGCGGCTTCTCCACAAGCACTGCCGATACTCCAAGTACAGTGACAGACACATCAGCCACTTGAATGCCAAGGACAGGCACTGTGGCTACTATACCCCATCAACATGCCCTGCAGTTGATCAGACCCACCCACGACCACTGCAGCTGCTCCACCAACAGTTTTCAGCTCTGCAGCTACTCCATCTCTAGGAAGCAGCAACAGCGCTACTCCAGGGCCTGCAATGTACACAGTGGCTACGTCAACCCCAGCCACAAACACTGCAGCTACTCCAGTGCCAGCCACAAACACTGCGGCCTCTCCACTGCCAGTGACACACACTGCTGCTGCTCCATCCCCATGGACAAGCAGTGAGGCTTCTCCAACCCAAGCCCTAAGAACTGTGTCTACTGCAACCCTGGCGACAGGCACATGGGCTACTCCAATGCCATGGACAGGGGCTGTGGCTGCCACAACTCCAGTGACATGCACTGCAGGTATTCCAACCACTGCAACAAGCACTGAGGCTTCTCCAGTGCGAGCCACAAGCACTGCGGCCACTGCAACCCCAGTGACTGGGACAGTGGCTACTACACGACAAGGAGAGCCATAAACACTGCAGCTATTCCAACCACTGCAACAAGCACAGCACCTACTGCAGTGCACCCACAGCAATGCGGCTGTTCCAGTGCCTGAGACACACTGCCAGTGAAGTGCAGAATTGATGCCCCAGACCCACAACTGCCCCCCAGGTGACTCCCCAGACCCATAACTGCCCCCCAGGTGACTCCAAAGTGACCCTCCAGACCCACAACTGCCTCCCAGTTACCCAAAGGAGATCCCTCAGATGCACAACTGCCTCTCAAGTGAGCCCCCCAGACCACAGCTGCTCCCCAGGTCACCCCCAGACCCATAACTGCCCCCCCCCGAGTGACCCCCCAGACCCACAACTGCCCCCCCAGTTATCCCCCAGATGCACAACTGCCCCTCAAGTGACACCCCACACCCACCACTGTCTCCTCAATTACCCAAAGGAGATCCCTCAGACCCACAACTGCCCCCAGGTGACCCAGAGGTGAAACCCCAGACCCACAACAGCCCCCCAAGTGACCCACCCAGACCCACAACTGCCCCCAGTGACCACAAAGAGACCTCTCAGACCCACAACTGCCCCTCAAATGATACTCCAGACCTACAGCTGCCCTCCAAGTGACCCCAAAGTGACTCCCCAGACCTACAACTGCCCCCCAACTGACCACTCAGACCCACAACTGCCTCCAAAGTGACACCCTAGTGACCCCCATACCCACAATGGCTCCCCAAGTGACCCCCAAATGAATTCCCAGACCCACAACTGCCTTCCAAGTGACCCCCAAGACCCATAACTGCCCTCCAGTCATCCCCCAGACCTACAACAGCCCCGCAAGTGACACCCAGAACCACAACCGCCCCCCAAGTGGCCACTCAGACCCACAACTGCTCCACCACTGACCTTCCAGACACACACCTGCCCCAAGTGAAACCCAAGTTACCCCCAGACCCAGAACAGCCCCTAATTGACCCCACAGACCTACAACTGCCCCCCAAGTCACACCCAAGGGACCACGCAGTCTCACAACTGCCCCCCATGTGACCACTCAGACACACAACTGCCCCCAAGTGAGCCCACACACCTACCTCTGCCCCCCAAGTGATCACCCAGTGACCCCCAGAGCCATAACTGCCCCCCGAGTCATCCCCGCAGCCCTACAACTGCCCCCCTAGTGGCCCCCCACACCCACAACTGCCTCCCAAATGACCCCTCGTGACTCCCCATACCCAAACCTGCCTCCCAAGCAACCCCCAAGTGACTTCCCAGACCCACAACTGCCCCTCAAGTGACCTCCCTGACCTACAACTGCCCCCCAAGTGACCCCCTAGTCACCTCCAGACCCACAGTGGTTCCTCAAGTGACCCCCAAATGAATTCCCGGACCCACAACTGCCCCATGTTACCCCCAAGTGACCCCCCACACCCACAACTGCCCCTCTAGTGACTCACAAGTAAATTCTTAGACCCCAAACTGCCCCCCAAGTGACCCCCAGACCCACAACTGCCCTCTAGTGACCCCCAGACCCACAACGGACACCCCCAGTGACACACCAGATCCACAGCTACCCAGCGTGTGACCCCCAGACCCGCAATTGCACCACAAGTGACCCCCAAATGACTCTTCAGACCCACAACTGCCCCTCGAGTGACCCCCAAGTAAACCCCAAGTTACCCCCAGACCCAGAACTGCCCCCAAGTTATCCCCAAGTGATTCCCCAAAACCACAACTGCCCCCGAAGTGCTCCCCAAGTGACCCCTCAGACCCACAACTGCCCTCAAGTGACCTTCCAGGCCTACAACTGCCCCCTAAGTTACTGCCAAGTGATCACCCAGACCCACAACTGCCCCCGAGGTGACTCCCTCCTTAACTCACCGGACCCACAACTGCCCCCCAAGTGACCCTCAAGTGATCACCCAGTCACACAACTGCCCATGTGACCACCCAGACCCACAACGCCCCCTCAAGAGACCCCACCAGACCCACAACTGCCCCCCAAGTCACCTGAAAGAGACCCCTCAGACCCCACTGCTCAGGCACAGATTCGCAGCTGCTTTGCTACGTAAGGACATGGCAATGCCTTTGGCCTGGGCAGGAGGCGCGGTTCATTGAGTTTGCCTCTTGGAGCAGTGTGAAGCCAAGACCCTGCGCCTCTGTGTGCAGAGACAGATGGCTGCACTCTGCAGAGGTGAGGACTCTGATGAGGTGAGGTGGGAACAGCAGGGGCCATGTCCTGAGCAGACTGAATGCTTTTTAAACAGGAATGTACTCAAATAGAAATGGCATCGCAGGAAGGGCTCTGAGACACTCGGATCGATTCCACAAGAAGGCTTCTTGTGCAAACACGTCTCAGAATAAACCTGAACTCAGCCTTCCAGAGCTGCTTCCAAAGGAAACAGGCTAAAAACGTTCAAGAAGATGTTTAGAATTCTCTCTTTTCCTTATCTCTAGCCAAGCAAAAGCTCCGGATTGTGGCTGAGATGGTAAAAGCAAACGAGAATATCAGTGTGCAACAGAGAGAGGTGCAGGGACACAGGGCTGTGACTTCAGTTCTCCAGAGAGAAAGAATGTTCTGCTTTGATTTGATTAACCCCTGTGGGACTGATGGAAGGAGCCTCACGTCTGTATTTCAGGCAGCTTGCTTGCACAAGTCGCACAGTGCTTATGGTGTAGATTTCCCGTGCCACATGCCCGACAAATTGCTTTGCCCTTTTAAACAGAGAAAGAATTCGTTTCACATTGTGTCTGCAAACTATCAACAACAGTAATAAGGAGAGGACTTGACCTTACAAAGTGCTCCGCTTATTCAGCCCTGCAGATAGAAGAGCTCCTTCAAGTCCGTGCTGTGGGCTTCAGGTTTTAGTTAGGCCATAGTGCCTGCCCATCACAAATCCATGGATCTCGGTGACAATCCATTTCCAACCACAGGAGATGCAGCATCAACACCTCCAGTGTCAACCACAGGAGATGCAGCACCAATACCTCCAGTGTCAACCACAGGAGATGCAGCATCAATACCTCCAGTGTCAACTACAGCAGATCCAGCATCAATACCTCCAGTGTCAACTACAGCAGATCCAGCATCAATACCTCCAGTGTCAACTACAGCAGATCCAGCATCAATACCTCCAGTGTCAACCACAGGAGATGCAGCATCAATACCTCCAGTGTCAACTACAGCAGATCCAGCATCAATACCTCCAGTGTCAACCACAGGAGATGCAGCATCAATACCTCCAGTGTCAACTACAGCAGATCCAGCATCAATACCTCCAGTGTCAACCACAGGAGATGCAGCATCAATACCTCCAGTGTCAACTACAGCAGATCCAGCATCAATACCTCCAGTGTCAACCACAGGAGATGCAGCATCAATACCTCCAGTGTCAACTACAGCAGATCCAGATCAATACCTCCAGGTGTCTGTACAGACTGGTGCCAGTTTGCTTGGTCACTGCACTCCCACAAAACAGCAAGTCCATTCTCTGCAAGAAGAATGATTCTTATCCCCGTGAGGGTGCCCAAGCACAGTCACTGTATCTCACAAGTGAGATTCCACCACAGCTGAGAATAATGAGTCTCCAGTTTTGATGGTTGCCACCAAATAGCTCAGCAGTGCCTTTGCACCTGCATCAGGACTGCCAGAAAACACCCAATTTGGGGCAGTGTCTAGAATGTACCAATTGTGGACACGCAATATCAGTTCCCTCCTTCTCACACCCTTTCCCCTGACCACAACAGTTGAGGACAGCCCCTACCTGGGTCCCCATACCCTTGGGTAGGGAGCATTCTGGAGGGCAGATTTTGTCTAGTTAAGCCACCAGCACTTTTGGATCACTGACTAATGCTGCGCTTGAGCATTTTGGGCATCTCCCCACTGCCCACTCCTGCCAGCCCATCTGTGCCAAGCACGTACAATCAGTTGAGGGAAGCAGAGTCATGAGAACCTATTCAATAAACTTCAAATGTTCAGTAATGCTAAGGCCATAAATGACAGAATCACAGAACATCTCCCTACTGAACACAAGTGCACGTGTCCTGTCTGTCACACTGCTACCTCCTGTGCTCTCCAAGATGCCTTCCTCAGCTCACATGGTTTACCTTTAATGCTTATTTCTAGTCAAGGTGGTTTGAATCCTACTAACCCTTCAAGCTGTCATCATGCAATTAGAGAAACCCAAGCTGGATCAAACTGTTTTTAATGAAGTCACCATCTGTTAGAAACATGCATGCCAGGAGGTGAATTGCTTCTTTGTTAGATTTAGTCTCAATTACCTTTATGCAGATGTTGGTTTGGGGCTGCAGCTGTGGAGCTGTTGCTGACTCACATCCAATGCAAGTGGCTGTATTCACTGCCAGCAGCTGTCTGCATTCAAGACATGGTGCCACCTGAAGAAAAAGCCACATCACACCATGTCCTTAGGGTTATCAAGAGCTTTTCAGGATTTTCCTGGTTAGAGTCTGCAGCAGCAAAGTCACCAGAACCATAGCAGCTGATAGCTGCAGCTGCTGGTACTGATCCTTACAGACCAAGGGCTATTGAGCAAACATGAAGACAACTGCAAAGAGTGACTTTGCAGACAACTAAAACTGGGCTAGAAAGGTACTAAGTTAGCTTTCAGCAAAATTAAAAAGCCAGAGAGAAGGCAGTTACAGGCATCACTGTAAAAACTTGGTGCTCTTACACATATGCCCACACTGACACTGTTCCAGGTTTTAGGCATGATGGATCTTCTACAGCTATGACACAAGCAGTAGTTACTAACTGCACTGGTTAGCACTGCAACAAGGTCCATATGCAGGTCCTCAAGATGCAGTGGTTGTTGTTGCAGCATGAAGAGGAACCTGAATTTGGTCATGTTTCCTGACACTGGTGAAGAAAACACAATTTACTTTTCCAGTCTTACCCTTACTGACATATATGGCACTTGAAGGAATCTATGGGTCATTTTGCCCATCACTGAAGAATTACAGCCAGTACTAAAGGTATTGAACAAAATCACAGAATCCCAGACTGGATTGGGTTGGAAGGGACCTTAAAGCTCCTGCAGCTCCAACCCCTGCCACGGGCAGGGACACCTTCCACTGGAGCAGCTTGCTCCAAACCCCTGTGTCCAACCTGGCCTTGAACACTGCCGGGATGGGGCAGCCACAGCTCCTCTGGGCACCCTGTGCCAGCGCCTCAGCACCCTCACAGGGAAGAACTTCTGCCCAAGAGCTCATCTCAGTCTCCCCTCTAGCAGGTTAAAGCCATTCCCCTTGGCCTGTCCCTACAGGACCTTGGCCAAAGCCCCTCTCCAGGCTTCCTGCAGCCCCTTTAGGCACTGGAGCTGCTCTAAGGTCTCCGTTAAAGCCATTCCCCTTGGCCTGTCCCTACAGGACCTTGGCCAAAGCCCCTCTCCAGGCTTCCTGCAGCCCCTTTAGGCACTGGAGCTGCTCTAAGGTCTCCCCTTAAGGAGCCTTCTCTTCTCCAGGCTGAACAAGCCCAGCTCTCTCAGCCTTGGATGTTTATGTCCTGGGCTGTGGGTGAAGGACAATGATCCACAGAGGACGTGGATGACAAATTCATAATACATACTGTACTTTCAAGCACTGTTTTTTGCAGAAAAAGCAAAATGCAACGGCTTAAGAGCTGGATCTTGGCTGCCATGTATGAAATAACTCATATGTCAGTAATATTGTTTGAATACATCAAATCAAGTGCAAGTACAGTTGGTGTATTTAAACACATTGGTTTATTTTCTAAGTTCCTTCCTGAAATGCACCCTCATAAAAATCATCACAAAATGCAAACAAAAGCCTCGAGGCTCAAAGTTCCACATGAACGCTTAAGAGAAGTTTTTACCTGGATTCAAAGCTCTCATTCAGACCTGATCTCATTTCTAGAAGAGCATTTGTGTCTACTGCATGGTCAGCCTTCCCTGGAAGAGGGATTCCAAGTGGGACCACCTGAGGAACTGGGGCAGACCCAGGCCCCACTTACTCCACAGTGCTCTGGAAAGAAGAAAAACAAAAAGGCAGACAACCATGGTTCTGCATTGAGAGATACGGTCTTTGAATGGGATTCCTGCCTTCATTTGTTTCTCTTAACAGAGAGAACACCAGGTTCTTCAAAGTGTTATTCCTCACTGCATGATTTTCACATTGGAAAGCAGCAAGGTCCTAACAACCATCCCAATCCCAACTTACTCTCCTGTTGCAGAACTGTGAACAAGGCTTGAGATGAGCACTGCTGCTCTCATTTCACTTTGACCTTCCTCGCTCAATTTTGGTCACGATGTGTTCCAGGGAAACAGCTTTAGCATCACACATCAATGATACACGGTAGGAGGGAGTCCCAGGGAAGCCTCTCCACCCTAATGGCACATTGGAGCCAGCCTCTTGTTTCATTGCAGCCATCTCAATAGATACAAGATGTCCTGCAAAGGGCTAAAGCAAGACAGCCATTGCTTAAGCTTATCTCAGCTTCTCTATGCATTAAGAATATACCCACAAAAGAGACGCCAAACATGACTTATCATCATTTACATCATCAGCATCATGTCTCACAATACAAGAATGACAAATTGCATTTGGACACAGTAACATTTTACAATACACAAAGATGTGCTCCAGATCCTGGGAACTGACCCTTAGAGCCAGGAAACATGTCTGCACTGCAAGTGTTTCCTTCTGTAACCAACCCTTTAATCCTCCACACACATCTTTCACACCGCTCATCAACGCAGACAGCGCTGATTCAGCACGGCAGGGGATCCTTAGTCAGGGCTGTGCCCGGGGCTGTGCCCATCTCCTTGGCTGGGTTGCCCAAGGCAGTGGTTCAGGCCCGGGGCAGTTCTCAGCCAGACTCTCTTGGCTGCACACACACGGTGTGCACGGGACACACAAGGTGGGGGCTCAGATCTTTACCTGACGCGAAGGGGCAGCGAGCAGCTGTCCCCAAGGAGCCGCCTGCTCTCGGCACCCCTGCACCAAAAGCACGGGGCCTCGGTTCAGGCTCCTGAGGGCCCACCCTGGTGGGACACAATGGTCCTGCCGCCATCCCCTGCATGCCCAGCCCCTGCCCCAGCGTGGGCTCCAGCCCTGCCCGCACCTCCCCTGCTGGCTCAGGCCCCGCTTCCCGTGCCCTCCTGGCACAGCCCAGCCCACCTCACCCCACTGCATCCCTGCTCCCGACCCCCTGCCCCCGGCTCCATCCCAACCCACAGCCCTGCCTTTCCCACTCGATCCCTGCCACAGCCCCGCTCACCCCGCTCCTGCCCGGCTCCATCCCGCTCCGATCGTGGCTCCATCCTGCTCGATCCGGGCTCCATCCATGTTGGATAGTGGCTCCATCCCGCTCCGATCCCGGCTCCATCCAGCTCACCCGGGCACGATTCACCTCCACGCCGCCATTCCCCCCAACATCCCCCCCAGGTTACCACAGACGCCGCGCGCACCGCCCCTTCCGGCCCCTTCCCGCCCTCCCCTCCTTGGCGCCGGCTCTGACGTCATCCCCCCGCGCCGCCCGGTGTCATGGCGGCGGTGCAGCCGCAGCCGCAGGCTCTGCCCAGAAGCACCGAGCGCTGGAACTGAGCCGCGTCTGCCCCGGAGCAGGGTCAGGGCCCACAGCTCCGCTCCTGCAGCGCTGCCGAGCCCCGCACTCACTTGATGGTGCCATCGGAGCGCTCCACACACCGCAGCACGGGCTGGGCCATTGCTCTGGCTCCGGCAGAGGCAGAACTGCCTTTGGGAGCTGCCCGCCAACAACGAGAGCTGAGAAGCGGCTGCAGAAGGGCTCTGCTGTGGGGCTGAAAATTTGCTGCTGCAAATCAATATTGTTGTATTAATAATAATAGCAACAACAGGAATAATAATAATGGTCCCCCCATATCTCCAGATCCCCCCTCCCCAGTGATCTGTGGGGTGGTTTCTGGTGGCTTTAGCCCCTGTTTGAGGGCTCTGCTGGTCCCCCAAATTACTCTCACACCCTCCCTCTGAGAATGGGGACCTCGCCATGAGCCCCCAAATTCCATCCATTTACCTCCATTGGCCAACAGCAGGCACTGAAGAGAGACACAGGGTGCCCTGTGACACATGTACCCCTATTTTGGGACATGGAGGGGTCCCCCAAATCCCTGCATCCCCCTGGGGAGTTTTGGGGAGATTCCTGAACCCCAGGATCCCCCTGAGCCTCCAAGTCCCTTCTGAACTCCCAGGTTCTCTTCCTCCAACACATCCCCACCATTGGGGAACATGGGGCACTAAGGAGAGACTCGGGGTGCCCTGGGATGGATGTACACCCCCATTTTGTGGAACATGGGGGTCTCCCAAATTACTGTGCCCACTATGGGGAATTTTGGAGACCCCCCATGAACCCTGAAATCTCCCGTGAACCCAAAATCCCTCTGAAGTCCCAAAATCTCCCTATTTATGGCAAAGCGACCACATGGGGCTTCCAGTGATGCCCCAGGTGCCCTGGGATGGATATACCCTCCATTTTCATGAGATGGGGGTCACCCAAATCCCTGCACCCCCTGGAGAGCCTTGGGGACCTCCCCGAACCCCAGAACTCCCCTGAATCCCCAAATCTTCCTCTGAACCCTCAAATTATAGAATCATAGAACAGTCAGGGTTGGAAAGGACCTCAAGAACATCCAGTTCCAACCCCCTGCCATGGGCAGGGACACCTCCCACTAAACCATGCCATCCAAGGCTATGTCCAACCCCACCTTGAATGCCACCAGGGATGGAGCATTCACCACTTCCCTGGGCACCCATTCCAGGGCCTCACCACCCTTACAGTAAAGAATTTCTTCCTCATATCCAATCTAAACTTCCCCTGTTTCAGTTTGAACCCATTACCCCTTGTCCTCTCACTACAGTCCCTAATGAAGAGTCCCTCCCCAGCATCCCTATAGGCCCCCTTCAGGTATTGTAAGGCTGCTATGAGGTCTCCACGCAGCCTTCTCTTCTCCAGGCTGAACAGCCCCACCTTTCTCATCCTATCTTCATATGGGAGGTGCTCCATCCCCTGATCATCCTCGTGGCCTCCTCTGCACTTGTTCCAACAGTTCCGTATCCTTTTTATGTTGAGGACACCAGAACTGCACACAATGCTCCAAGTGAGGTCTCACGGAGCAGAGTAGAGGGGCAGGAGCACCTCCCTCGACCTGCTGGTCACGCTCCTTTGGATGCAGCCCAGGATACTGTTGGCTTTCTGGGCTGTGAGCGCACACTGCAGTCAGCTCATGTTCGTTTTCTCATCGACCAACACCCCCAAGTCCTTCTCCCCCCACTGACTTCCATGGGGAAGCACAGGGCACCCGGTGAGACCCAGGGTGCCGAGGGACAAAGGTGCCTCCACTGAGGGACATGGGGGTCCCCCAGATTCCTGTCCCTGGGGAGCTTTGGCCCCTGCACCCCCCCCAGAGGTGTCCCCGCAGTCACTGCAGGAGCTGCGGCAGCACGAGGCCGACGTGAAGCTGCTGCAGCAGCAGCGCTGGGACCTGAAGGAGCTGCGCAAGAAGCACCTCAAGAGGCTCTTGGCTCTGCACAAGCACCTGGCAGCCGGGTGGGACCCCAGAACCCGGCACCCCCGAACCCAGCCCCCAGGGACTGAAAATCCTTGAGGGGCCCCACCAAACACACTGGGCCCCAACTGCGGGTGCCCCAAAAAAGCTGCTCCCCCTCCCCCAAAGCCACCAGCCCCAATCAATCCTTGTTGCCCCCAAAGCACACTCCATGGGACACCCTAGCTCCACTCTTATATAAGAGAGCTGGGGTGGGGGGTTGGGGGGGGTGCCTAATTTGGGGGGTCCTGCCCAGAAGCCCTCAACATTCTCATGTGGGGGATGAGCAGCAGCACCTGTGGCAGGGACTGAGAGGGACTGGGAGCAGCTGCAGCAGGTAGTGGGAGCACTGGGAGGGATGGGGAGTTGAGCATGGCTGCAAGCAAGAAGACCTGCGGCAGGGACTGGGAGCACTGGGATATTGAAACCCCATCGGTGTCTGGGGCCATAGCGGCCTATATTGGTCTGTACTGGTGCAAACTGCTCCATACTGGGATGTGTGAATTTGCGGACAGCACCAAGCTGGGTGGGAGCGTTGATCTGCTGGTTTCTACTTGGTTTCTGACATTGCTCAGGTGGGACTTTGACATCCTGGAGTGCTTCCCACACTGCTGTTGCTGCTTCCCCCACCTCTGTGAGGGAATCTCCTCTGATTAAGACATCATCTCCATAATGGTACATTTTCACCTGCTGAGGAAGTGAGACCTCCTGTGGGTTTGTGGTACTCATGGGAGGGAGCTGAGTCCCCTTCCAGCCCCAGGGCTACAATCCCAGGAGGAGATGCCTCACCTGACCAGGCTGAATCCCTTCCTTCAGCAGGGGTAAAGCAGATCCCAGCCTGTCCTGGCCTGGCTGTCCTGTCTGATGATGGGACAAGAAAGAGGCTGCCTGCAGAAGTGGCTGTGTCACCATCCCTGGAGGTATTTAAGACATGTTCTAAGGGACATGGTTCATGTGTTGACTTGCCAGTGTTCAGTTTCTGTGAGGGTGGTGGGACACTGGCACAGGGTGCCCAGAGGAGCTGTGCCTGCCCCATCCCTGCAGTGTTCAAGGCCAGGTTGCACACCGGGGCTTGCAGCAGCCTGCTCTAGTGGAAGGTGTCTGTGCCTGTGACAGGGGTGGAACTGGATGAGCTTTAAGGTCCCTCCCACCCCTGTACATAAATATTGAGTGCCTCTACAGCTGAAGTGCTCCAGGGAGGGCAGGTTTGATACCAGGTACTGGTGTGCTGACTGCACAGTGGGTTGGTGTGATTCTGGACAGGGATCAGAGCTCAGCGGCAGCAGTGACCCCTGGTGTCACAGAGAAGAGTGTGTGTTTCCTTCCTGGCACTGGTGCATTGCTTGGCAGAAGCAATCCCAGGTATTTTGGAGTCCCCAGCTGTGCAGTTCCCAGCAGGGCTCTGCGGGTACAGCTGAGAGTTACCCGCCTGTTTCCTTGGTACATGGTTGAGTCGATTTGGAGATGGATGTGACACCACAAGGAACTGTTCACCGGCATGTGCAGCAGACACACAGATCTCTCGCTGTGTTGTGTGCACTTGTCAGTTACTGAGGAAAGTATCCATGGCTTGGGAAAGGAAACAGCACAGGAGGGAATTTTTAGTTCACTGTTGCTCTTCCTGGTGAAACCTGTTGGACTTTAGCATCTTGTCCCATATTTTCCATGGTAATTGGAATGTTTTTTGTTATTAAAAATAGTATTGAATTTTCTACTCCCGTGTTCCAGGAGAAACAGCACCAAGGGCCTCCCCGTGTGCCACAGTTTGCAACACTGTGCGATGTGTAACAAGAGAAAGAGATGTGCTGGTACTTCTGGAGAATCCTGTGGCCTGTGGAGCTTCGTGTGGGACAAGGACAGGTTTGTGTGTAAGCACTGCCTCAGTTCAGCCCAGCTGTGCTGTAGTGAAGAGCAGCTCCCATCGCTGCCCTGTGCAGAGTCAGGGCTGGGGTGCGTGCTCCCCAGTCCCTTCTCTCCTGCCTCCTTTGTCTGCAGTGAAGCAGTAACTATGTTCTCTGGAGCAATTCTTTCCCGTGAGGGCGGTGCGACACTGGAACACGTTTCCCAGAGAAGCCCCACGTGCCGGTTGTGAACCTGTTTAGGATTGCTCAAAGAATCACTGGCACAGATACCAGGAAAAGGGATTTGAATGTGAATTCATCAAAGCAGGATTTAACAGGATTTCGAGGGGAGGCCCCGCTCCACCAGCTACAAAAAGAGATTGTGTCAGTCTTGGAATGATTTATACGGGACTGGGTTCAAGTGATTCATACAGTATTGAACTGAAATCGAGTATAGGAACTGCAGACACAAAGGAATAAGGGAGACCCTCTCCTTGAGTCACGAGGTTCAGATTGACCCCTTTGTTTTCTAAGCTCCCTCTGCAAGAACAGCCTGGGTGTGGCTGGATCCCATCTCAGTCTCAGGCCTGGTATTCATCTAAAGGGTCACAGATGTCAGCTAGCAGCAGTTTGCATTTGTAAACTGAATCACGGGATTTCTAACAGCACTTGATCACTGAAGCTAATATACACGCACTTGCAATTAAATATCTAACCTAACACAACACACTGAGATGGAGCTAGATGGCTATATACACATCTAGATGCATACCTGTGTTAAAGTTGCTCTCAGTGCAGTGAAAAGTAAAAGCAGAGCCCAATACTCACATCAGCTCTGGAAGTGCTCCTCAGGGGGCAAAGGGCCGAGTGTCAGTGAGCAGCAGGAGCAGCCCAGGCAGATGATCCCCGTTTCCTAAACCGGAGGGTTTAGGGGGCTCTCAGAGATGTCTCACTCTGAGGGAGATGCCGCTGACAGCCCATTGGGGTCCAGGAGAGCTCAAAGGGTCTCTCACTTGGGACCACCATTTCTAGGGTGGCCAGATGATGGGCTTTAGTCATCAGTCAGTTTTCCTCCTGGCCTCAGTTCTGCGTCGGTTTCCCCAGTGCACAGCAGCTCTGTTCCAGGTTGTCAGGGAATGACTGATCATCCCAAAAGAGCTCCTGGTATGATCAGGGAGTGTCCAACTTTCCTGATCTCTGTGTGCTGCTCCCACCTTTGCCAGGCAACCAGAGCTCCTGGTGCAGCCAGGGAGCAGCCAGCATCCAGCTCCTTGTACTGTGCAAAGGATGGGGCCTAACAGGCAGAGGGCTCCAGGAAAGGCAGGGGGGCTGCATCAGCACAGTCCAGCCTGTGACTAAAGTCAGTCCATGTTTCTCAGGGTGGTGTGGTCACCTCTTGCCTCTGTGCCTCCAGAGTAGTGCTGAATTCCAGTTATAAACTTTGGTTATAAATTCCAGTTATAAATTTTTGGTTGCTTTACTCAAATGTTAAAGAGTTTGTTAAATGGGTTTAAGTACCATTATCTAGACGAGAGGTATCTGCAGTAAACATAACTTGTGCAGATGATTTCCATGCTCTAATGTATAGCAGAATGTTTAACAACAAACGGAATAGGATATAAATTAGTGAAATTATGGTAGGATGTAAAATTCAACTTTAAAGTCCCAGTTACTACTGGTGACCATCCAACAGGGTATCTCACCAGAGATGTTCTCATGCTCAGTGTGTGACCTAGCCAGTGACAGGTTAATAGTCGGACTCGATGTTCTCAAGTGTCATTTTCAAATTAAATGATTCTGTGATTCTCAGGAAAGAAGGTTTTTAGCCTTAAACCTCCTTCTCATCAGAGAACTGACCGTGCAGGAAGGCAGTGTGTCTGCCAGCTGAGGGAGGGAACATCAGTGCTTGCTTCAGGCTGTTTCCCATGGGGTTCCCCTGGAGCCCCAGGAAGCCCTGGAGGGAGCCCAGGGGTCAGAGGCAGAGCCACCTTGGGCTGGGCCTCTGCTGCTGAGCTGGGCTGGGCTCCTGGGACGCAGATAGATGGTGGCAAGGGGGCAGAGCTGCAGAGAGACAGCTGTGCCCAGGAGCAGGGCTGGGGCACTGCCTGCAGGCACCCACGGGAGACCTGCGAGCATCAGAGAGCTTAAAGGCCCTTGGCAGTGGAGGATGCAGAGAGCTCCCTGCAGGAGAAACCTTCCCAGCCCTGTGCATGGTAAGGCTGTGGGTGCAGGGCAATGCAGCTGCAGTTGCTGGAGGGATCTCCTGAAGCTGCTGCCTTGGACAGTGCATGGGATCTGTCAGGAGGACTCTCTTGGTTTCTCAGTGTAGATAAGGAGGAGGATGTGCTGCAGAGCAGGGCTTCCCTCTGCACCATGCGAGGGACAGGACAAGGCAGGTCCCCTTGGCTGGCTGCAGGGTGTAAATGTGGGTGTGCAGCCAGGGGTGCCCAGCGCTGTCCTTGTGAGCAGGGTCCCTGCAGCCCAGGGGCTGTGTGCTGGGGCAGGGACTCTGCTGCCTGCCAGGGTCAGCACTCAGCCTGCCCGGGAGCTCATCACGGCACTGGGGGAGAAGCTGTGGGGGGAGGAACAACCCCGGGCGGGGAAGGGAAAGTGTTCGTGTGCACTGGAGAGGGTGCTGTGTGGGTCCGTGCTGTTCTGAGCTCCACATCACTCTGAGCACATTTGCAGAGGGTCCTTCTGAAAGACACTGAGGCAGCGTTTGCCTGATAGGGAAGGATTCTGAGCTCTGATGTTTCTCACTCTTGGTGGGCAGGTTGGGCAGCGGGAGCTGGGAATTTACTTCTCTGCTTTGGAGAAGGCACTGAGAGTCTCGTCAGGACTTGTGTGAGCACTGAGAGGGAACAGAACTGGGCCGGGAGCAGCAGCTTCCTGGCAGCCACAGCTCCAGGAAGCAGAGACGTGGGCAGGGAGTGGGGGGGAAAGTGTAGCCCAGCCCTGGGGAGGGCAGGTTCAAGCAGCTCTCTTGGTGTCTGGCACTGGAGGTGGCTGCTGACCATGCTCTGCTGGGCACAGTCCTTTGCTTCTCCCTATGGGAGCTCCGTGATTTGCCCTTTGAAACCATGCGCCCCTGCTCTCAGCACAGGTCAGGTGTTTGCAGGGGATTTAAGTTCAATTTGTGTGTGAAGGCATCTTACAGGCAGTGCAATTGTAAGCACAGGGCACATGGGAAATGTCTGATGGACACTGCAGCTCTCCTGGCTCTGCACTAAGCTACAAAGAGCTGAGACTTTTTGCCTGATGCAATGCTCTTCTGATTGAACCTAGGAAGAAGCCTCAGCAGTGTAATGACATCTCTGGCGATGGCACTGAGCCTCTCCTCTCCTGCTAAAATGTGCTCAATTGTGAGTGTGTAAATTGAACTTCTGTATCTGACATCCCTCCTGCCCTAACCTGTCACTGTCTGTTTCTCCTCTGACAGTGCTCCGTGCCCAGAGGCAGTAGATGTCCAGAGGCAGCTCCATCACCCACTGCCTCCTTCTGCCATTCGCAGACACACGGGAGCTGCAGCTCTGGCACTTCTGGCTCTTCCTGAGCATCTCCCTGGCTGCGCTCCTGGGCAATGGCTTCATCATCACCAGCACAGCCTGCGATCAGCACCTCCACACCCCCATGGACTTCTTCCTCCTCAACGTCTCCCTGCTGGACCTGGGCTGCATCTCCACCACTGTCCCCAAATACAAGGCCAATTCCCTATGGGACACCAGGGCCATCTCCTACACAGCTTGTGCTGCACAGATCTTTTTCTTTCTCTTTTTTCTCATAGCTGAGTTTTATTTTATCACCATTATGTCCTATGACCACTACGTGGCCATCTGCAAGCCCCTGCACTACAGGAGCCTCCTGGGCAGCAGAGCTTGTGTCCACATGGCAGCAGCTGCCTGAGGCACGGGGTTTCTCACTGCTCTGCTGCACACAACCAATACATTTTCACTCCCCCTCTGCCAAGGCAATGCTGTGGAGCAGTTCTGCTGTGAAATCCCCCAGATCCTCAAGCTCTTCCACTCACACTGCTACCTCAGGGAAGTTGGGCTTCTTGTGATTGCTGTCTGTGTAACATTTGGCTGTTTTGTTTTCCTTGTGGGGTCCTGTGTGCAGATCTTCAGAGCGTGCTGAGGATCCCGTGAGCAAGGATGCCACAAAGCCTTTTCCACGCGCCTCCCTCACCTGGCCATGCTCTCCCTGCTTGTCAGCACTTCAGCATTTGCGTACCTGAAGCCCCTCTCCATCTCCTCCCCACCCTTGGATCTGGTGCTGTCAGTGCTGTACTCTGTGGTGCCTCCTCATCCAAGGCCACCGCTGTATCCCAATGTTGGGAGCCAGGACGGACCTACTAATGATTGTATAACAAGCAGGAGAGGGGTAAGCGGACCTCCAGTAATTATCTGCTGCTAAAGGTTGCGTGTGGATGGGTAGTGTGTATGAAGTGTGCATGATATGGCTATAGAGTGAGTGTGAATTATTAATAGAATGTTTTAAACGTTTGATCTTTTAATATTTAAATTGGGCTACTGTGGTGTTTGCTCGATCTCCTATAGGGGACCAGTTAAGCATTAAGGTGGCAGAATGACGAGAGTCGCTCCTCTGGTGGTTTGGGCTTGAATATTTGAACGAAGGGGGAAATTGGTTAAGGAGAGGAATGAGCGGGTTTATCTGGAAGGAGTATACATAACTCCGGCAGGACGAACAGTGGCTTTAGATTGGGAACAACCTTTAGGTTGAGAACAACCTCACTACCCTAGTCTGAACCCTTGCATTGGTGGGCTAACAGGGGTAATTCCTTCTTTTGTGTGTGGGCTTGTTTTCAGATTGTGTGATAGCTGCCACCCAGCTCGGGTTTTGCTGAAGTGTAAATCCTGTACGAGATGATGGTATTGTATATCTTATAGAAAAAGGGCGGAGAGCCCTAAGTGCCTTCCCCAACCTCCACACTTATATAATGCCCAACAAGAATCTGAAAGAGTGAAATTAGAGTGTGGGAGGAAAAATTTGATCCCTGAAGTTTGGGGTGTGTGGGTAGAGGATTGGGAAAAGACAGTAAAGATTTGCATGGAAATTGAAACAAAGAAATGGAAGATAAAATAGAGGACTAAGAAGAGACAGTGGTCAAAGATACGGGTAACACCCAAAGGGGAATTCCGAAAATGAGTCCTTTGAGCTGCGTGCTCACCCACTGGAAAGACATTGCTGGGTCTGGAGGCACGGAAAATAAAAAGACCCTTATTAAGTACTATCCGGAAAGCTGATGGGTCATACCGGATAGTCCAGGATCTATGGGCTGTAAATAAGATAACGGAGAATCTTTACCCAGTAGTGGCAAATCCATACACTTTGTTAACCGCGTTAACACCTGAACTGACTCGGTTCACTGTCGTAGACCTGAAAGATTCCTTCTTTTGCCTCCCTCTCCATGAAGCTAGCCAAAAATTATTTGCATTTGAATGGGAAAATCCTAACAGTGGTTGGAAGATCCAGCTCACTTGGACGGTGTTGCCCCAAGGATTTAAGAATAGTCCTACCATTTTCGGCAATCAGCTGGCAAAAGATTTAGAATCTTGGGAAACCCCTTCTGAGGAAGGAAGAATGTTGCAGTATGTGGATGATATTCTAATGGCCACAAAACCAGAAAGCGATTGCGTGGCCTGAACAGTAAGACTGCTGAATTTTCTAGGACTCCAGGGATATTGGGTGTCTAAAAAGAAGGCCCAGATAATACAACATGAGGTGAATTATTTGGGCTATGAGATCAGCGCAGGACAAACAACTTTGGGACAGGCCCGCAAAGAAGCGATATGTCAGACCCCAAAACCTCAAACAGTAAAAGAGTTGCGGACATTCCAGGGAATGACAGGGTGGGGCCGGTTGTGGATCTATAACTATGGACTGCTTGTTAAACCTTTGTATGCACTAACGACCAGTGACTAGAAACACCTTAAATGGAGGAAGGAAGCTGGAAAGGCCTTTGTGGCACTGAAGAAAGCTTTGATGTTGGCCCTGGCCTTGGGACTCCCAAACGTGCGTAAGCCGTTCTTTCTCTTCTCCCACAAGAAGCAGGGGATTGCCCTGGGAATATTAGCACAAGATCTGGGCCCATACCAACAAGCAGCTGCCTACTTTTCCAAACAGTTGGACGCAACTGTGAAAGGTTTGCCTGGATGCTTGTGAGCAGTTGCAGCCGTAATATTGAATATACAAAAAGCCCGAATATTTACCCTGGTCCAGAAAATGACTGTGTTGGTATCCCATACAGTGTCTGCAGTACTGGAAGCTAAAGGTGGACACTGGCTTTCTCCACATAGATTCTTGAGGTATCAAGCTATGTTGGTAGAACAGGACAATGTGGAAATTATAGTCACTAACATTGTCAACCCAGCTTCTTTCCTCAGTGGAAACACAGGAGAGCCAGTACATCATGACTGCTTGGAGACCATTGAAGCAGCCTATGCAAGCAGCCCAGACCTGAGAGACAGCCCTATGGAAAGTGGAGAAAACTGGTTCACAGATGGAAGCAGCTATGTCCTAAGTGGTAAGAGACACGCGGGATACACCATTACCACCAGTCAAGAGGTAACAGAGTCAGGGCTTTTGCCCACGAATACCTCTGCACAGAAGGCAGAAATAATTGCTCTAACCCGCGCCTTGGAATTGGCCCAAGGCAAAGTTGTTAATATATATACAGACTCAAAATATGCCTCTGGGGTGGTGCACGCACATGGAGCGATCTGGAAAGAAAGGGGATTATTGAACTCTCAAGGGAAAAACATCATGCATGCAAGAGAAATTTTGAGACGGCTGGAGGCAGTCCAACTTCCTGGGTAATTGGCTATCATACACATTAAGGCACACCAGAAAGGGAGCTCAGAAATGGAGAAGGGAAATGAGCTGGCGGACAGAGAGGCAAAACAAGCAGGCAAAATAGAGAAAAAAACAGAAGGAGCTTTGGTCCCCAATGGGCAAATTTCCCTAGAAGGTAAGCCAGATTATACTAAGGAAGATAAGAAGCTTATCATAGATCTGGAAGGGTCATATAATGAAGAGGGATGGGCTCTTAGCCCACAAGGGAAAGTAATCATTCCTTCCTGCCTAATATGGCATTTAGTAAAGGAAGAAGATAGGAAGAGACATTGAGGGGCAGAGTCTTTGTACAAATATTTAATTAAAGAAATTGCGGCTAGAAATTTATACACCACTGTGACACAGGTGACTCAGCACTGTGATCTCTGCCTCCAGACTAGCTCTAAGAACACCCCCAAACCAGAAATAGGTCACACTGGGAGAGGCAATGGACCTGGTCAACAATGGCAAATTGATTTTACAGAGCTCCCAAGAAAAAGGGGGTACCAGTATTTATTGGTATTAACTGATACCTTTCCAGGTTGGCCAGAAGCGTTCCCAATCAGAATAGCTGAGGCTCGAGAGGTAACTGGAGTATTAGTACAAGAAATAATACCATGTTTTAGGGTTCCAACAACTATATCCTCTGATAGAGGACCACATTTTGTCTCAAAGGTGATACAACAAATTAGCTGCCACCTGGGTATAGAGTGGCAACTTCATACCCCATATCGCCCCCAGTCGAGTGGCCAAGTAGAAAAGATGAACCATTTAATTAAACAGCAAATTGTAAAATTAGGACAAGAAGAGAATTTGGCCTGGCCTCAATCCCTTCCTCTGGCCCTCCTGCGCATACGGATCAGACCAAGGGCAAAGGAAGGAGTGAGCCCCTTTGAAATTTTGTATGGACAGCCCTATGAGATACAGAGAGGGATATCCATACAAGCCGGAGATGAAATTATGACTTCATATATGGTGGCATTGAGTACAGTTTGATTAAATTAGAAGACATGTAGTTGGAACTCAGGGGAGAGGTTTAGACGGGCCGGTACGCAATATACAACCTGGAGATTATGTATATGTGAAGTCTCTTACAGAAAAAACTTTGGCGCCACAGTGGGAAGGACCTTTCCAGGTACTCCTTACCTCCTTCACAGCAATCAAAATCAAAGAACAAAGTGCCTGGATACATCACACCAGGGTAAAGAAAGCACCTAAATCTCCATGGAGAGTCACCCAAGTACAACAAGGAAAACCTACCTTGTCACGACGCTGATTGTAAACCTCATAGGGGGATTAGAGGCATGGGGAAGTAATATTTCTTACAGCTACATGAGCAAATTGCTAATACCATGAACTGCTCTGACTGCTGGATTTGCTCAGGCTTACCCCAAAACACAGGACATGGCCACCCTATACTCGCTACCGTTTTTCCCAGCCTTTCAGGAAGAGCTCGGGCCTTTGATAACATATCTCTGGACGAGTATACAGGGGAACCAGGAGAGAATCTCAAATGGCAGATAGATTTAAGCCTACTCTGGAATGAGACTGAGGGAGTACCTTGTGTCCAAAGGTGCTACCTGGAAAACACCACAAATATTAAGAACATAGGGGGGAATAGCACAGACAAAAATTGAGGAAATTTAAGACTGATTGGAGCGTATTCCAGTTGCACCACTTACATCCGTTATGGAGGTGCCAATATATGGCATAGCTACCAGACTCAGAAAAATGCCACCTATTCCCCCCAGGGTTGGCCAACTCCAGTAGGTCATGGATGGTATTGGATCTGTGGAAGGTGGGGATACAAGTATTGCCCTTGGGGTGGGAGGGCCAATGTGCCATAGGGATCATAGTTCTTGACATTACCATCGTACAAGACTTAATGAGTTTATGCACGTTTGCCCTATTACGAACCTACATGAAACCTGTCACCCATCTAACCAAGAGGAACAACCCTTTAATAATGAAACCAGCCGGGTTTCATAGTTCTGTGAGATGGTTTCTTCCATGGTTAGGAGTTAGTGAATTAGAAAAGGCCTTAGTTAACATCTCAGCTACAATGGAAATCATTAATAATGCCACAGCTGATGCACTCAAGGCACTACAAGAAGAAATCTCTTCCTTAGGGCAAGTAACACTTCAAGACAGGTTAGGGCTGGACTTACTTTTTGCTAAAGAAGGGGGTTTGTGTACGATTATTGGTGAACATTGTTGTACCTATGTTAACCAAGACAAGAGGATTGAAAAGGCCTTGTCCCAGATTTAGGAAAAGACTGAAATTTTGCATGAAGTGGCCTAAAATGACACATCCTGGGAATTTAGGGACTTAATAGAAAAACTAACCTTTTGGTTACCAAATTTAACCTGGTTGAAGCAATTGATTGCCACAATGATAGTGATAGTAATCTTGATTAAAGTTTTCTGCATATCAGCTCGATGCACACTATGGTGCTGTAAGCCCACGGAAAATTCTCACAGTGAGTGGAAGAAAAAAGCAGTTATGACAAAAACTTGATTCTAACAAATACTTTGAAAAATGTTAGATAGCGAAACGTTATATTGTAGAGTAGACTTAGTAAAAGAATGTACTGATTTTCTAGAAAAGGGGGGACAGAGAGAAGGGGTTCAGAAATCCAAGTTGGCAGAGATATAGCTCAACGAAGTAACTAAAGCAAGAAGTCACATGACACCCCCCTAAGGTACAGCTCCTGATAAGACTCAGGGACCTGCCTTAAGAAGTGGTTGAAACGACTCTGCGGTCTGGATGGGAACCAAGGTCTAACAGAGTCTGCGCAGGAACAAAAGGTTACTGGCTGTGAGAAGAAGAGATAACAGCCTTCATCCCACGACACCGCAGACCACCACCAGGAAGCACTGTGCAAGCGCAGGAGTGAAGGAGTTTATGGAAATCACTTACTGAGGCTCATTTTAATACGGAGCAGGGACAGGTTATGCCTATGTATAGGCATATCGGGAAACTTCGTCAATATTCGACATCCTGCTTTATATAAACAGGTCGAACTGCCGCCTGGGGCGCACACGTCTTTGGTGGGACTTCCCCCGTGCCGCCCAGAGCTGAATAAACACAGCTACTTTACAATCCACCAAATTGTGGAGTGTGATTTCCGCACGTCAGAGAGGGGAACGAGACGCGCGCGTTCATACACATGCATGGAGAAGTTACGATGAGGCAGCCAGAAACAGCGACGGCCTCGACCTGCTCCGGAGGCCCGCGCTGCCGGCAGGTCTACCGCGGAACCTCGGAGAGGCGGCTAAGTCCGACGCGAGCCGAAACACCCCCTAGAGGCGGCGCGCGGAACTCTCCCTGCAAATACGGCTAAGTCCCGGCGGGGCCAGGTAGACCTGACGGCAAACTGCGGCCCCCACCACCGGCTTGCCGTCCATCCGCCGGGAGGCTCCCAGGCAGGCTCGGGCAGCGTTTGCCGGGCGCGGGTCTCGGCGCTGCCAGGCGCTCGCCAGCCTTTTCTTGGTTGTGAGGGGTTATTTTTGGCGGGTTTCTTCTTTTTCTCCTTCGTTCAGTTGTGGTTTGTTTCCCCCCCCCCCCCCCTTCCGTTTCGTTTCGTTTCGTTTTTTCCATTGTTCGTGTTGTCGGGGCGGGGGGGGTTGGTGGGGGGTGGGTTTCGGGGGGGGGGGCGTTTGGTTTTCGGGGGTTTCTTTCCGGTTTTACCGTTCCGTCGGCCGACAGTCCCCCTGAAACTCCCTCTGGCTGGTGTCGGGGACCGGGAGGGCGGACGGAGGCAGGCAGGCAGGAGACAGTGGTCGGGGAGCAGGCGCGGAGCCTGGCGCACGCACAGGTGGACTGCGGATGGTGGGGGTGTGCGTGTGACGGGGGTGGGGGGTGTGTTTCTGTTTATTTTATTTTATTTATTTTGTTTTGTTTTGTTTTGTTTTGTTTTATTTTATTTATTTTTCGGAGGAGTTCTCCGTGCGTTTTGCTTGGGGTTTCTCGGTATTATTTTTCTGTTGTTTTTTCTCCTCTCACCTCCTTTTTCGGCCCACGCCCCCTTCCCCCCCCCCCCCCCCTTTTGAGTTTTGGAACCGCGGCAGGAGGGGGACGGGAGGCCACGCCCTGCTGGACTTTCCGTCTGCCGCCTAGGGCAAGGGAACCGACCGGGACGCCGCCGGGTCCTAAGCTATCCCTGCTGCCGTCCTTCCTTTCCTTCCTTTCCTTTCCTTTCCTTCCTTTCCTTCCTTTCCTTCCTTTCCTTCCTTTCCTTCCTTTCCTTCCTTTCCTTCCTTTCCTTCCTTTCCTTCCTTTCCTTCCTTTCCTTCTTTCCTTCCTTTCCTTCTTTCCTTCCAACTCCCTTCCTTCCTAACTCTCTTCCTCCTAACTGCCTTCCTCCCTTCCTTCTTTCCCCGGACCGGGCAGGCAGGCAGGCAGGCAGGAGACAGTGGTCGGGGAGCAGGCGCGGAGCCTGGCGCACGCACAGGTGGACTGCGGATGGTGGGGGTGTGCGTGTGACGGGGGTGGGGGTGCGTGTGTGGGTGGTGTATGTGCTATTTTATTTTATTTTATTTTATTTTATTTTATTTTATTTTATTTTATTTTAATTTATTTCATTTTATTTCATTTTATTTTATTTTATTTTATTTTATTTTATTTTATTTTATTTTATTTTATTTTATTTTATTTTATTTTATTTTTCGGAGGAGTTCTCCGTGTGTTTCACTTGGGGTTTCTCGTTTTTTTTTTTTCTCTTTTGCTTTTCTCCCTCTCTCCTCCTTTTTCGGCCCACGTCCTCCGCCCCCCCCCCCCCCCCCTTTGATTTTTGGAACCGCGGCAGGAGCGCGGCAGGAGGGGGACGGAGGCCACGCCCTGTCGGGACTTTCCGTCCGCCGCCTAGGGCAAGGGAGCCGACAGGGACGCCGCCGGGTCCTAAGCTCTCCCTGCTGCCGCCCTTCCTTCTTGCCTTCCCCAGGGCGCAAAGCCGCCGGCAGAAGGCGGCGCGGGAGGTTGGGGAAGGGGGAGCGTCCGGGCTCTTCGCGAACCGCCGGCGATCGACGGGGAGGAGGAGAGGGGAAGGAGAGGCGCGCGTTCGTACACACGCACGTACACCTGCACTCATACGCGTACACTCGTACACATAGAAACGCCCAGGCGCGAGAGCGCTGGGACATGGGGCGGGGGGGCTTTGGGGCCAGGGGCCTGTCGGAGGGTTCCGCGCACCCTCTCAGGCAGAAATGAAGTCGGGTTTGTTCCGCTGTTGGCAGCTGCCGCCGCCTCCTCTTTCAATAAACGAAGGCGTAAGGGAAAGGAGAGGGAGGGAGGGGGGGGCGGATGGACGGAGGGAGGGAGGGACCGAGAACGTAAACCGAGAGAGAAAAGGGAAGGAGAACACAAACGGAAACGGGGTGTGCGCGAGGTTCTTTTTGCACAGAAACATTCCCGAGGGGGTGGGGTGGCGAATGCCGGGCGGAGGGCGATCGATGGATCGATAGACTGATGAAAAAGAATTTAAAACGAAACAAGAAAGAAAAAAAGGCAGAATACATATAAATGAAGAAAAAAAATATTAAACCCCCAAACCAAAACAGCTCCACCACAAAGCAACATCCCAAAACCACCTCCCCCCCCAAAAAAAAAAAAAAAAAAGGCAAGAAGAAGGGAGTCCGAGGTCTAGCACCGGCACTGCGCCCCCCGCCACCTGCTCCTTCTGCCCGCAGCGAACCGGCACAGGCCAGGTCTGCCAGTGGCAATCGCACACACCCACACAGCACCCCCCCCCCCCCCCCCCCCCCCCCCCGACCTAGCCGGCCGTCGGAGGCCCGGTCTATCTGCTACAGTCACTGCTTTATCTCCCCCCCCCCCCCCCCCCGCCAATACCCCCTGCTGCTCTGTGCCCAGTTCTGTTCCCTCTCAGTGCTCACACAAGTCCTGACGAGACTCTCGGTGCCTTCTCCAAAGCAGAGAAGTAATTCCCTGCTCCCACTGCCCAACCTGCCCACCAAGGAGTGAGAAACATCAAAGCTCAGGATCCTTCCCTATCAGGCAAACGCTGCTCAGTGTCTTTCAGAAGGACCCTCTGCAAACGTGGTCAGAGTGATGTGGAGCTCAGAGCAGCCCGAACCCACACAGCACCCTGTCCAGTGCACAGGAACACTTTCCTTCCCTGCCAGGGGTTCTTCCTTCCCCCCCAGCTTCTCCCCCAGTGCCGTGATGAGCTCCTGGGCAGGCTGAGTGCTGACCCTTGCAGGCAGCAGAGTCCCTGCCCCAGCACACAGCCCCTGGGCTGCAGGGACCCTGCTTGCAAGGACAGCGCTGGGCACCCCTGCCTGCACACCCACATTCACACCCTGCAGCCAGCCCGGGACAAGGGAACTGCCTTGTCCTGTCCCTCGCATGGCGCAGAGTGAAGCCCTGCTCTGCAGCACATCCTCTTCCCTTCTCTACACAGAGAAAGCAAAAGAGTCCTCCTGACAGATCCCATGGACTCTCCAAGGCAGCAGCTTGAAGAGATCCCTCCAGCAACTGCAGCTGCATTGCCCTGCACCTACAGCCTTACCTTGCACAGGCCTGGGAAGGTTTCACCCTGGTTGCATGGTCACCAACAGCAACTGCTACTATAGTCAAATTTTATTCCCTATGCGGTGAATTTTATACCCTATGGTGACCGCAGCACTGTATGAGAAGGATGGATTGATGGAGACCCTACTTGCTCTTTCTTCTAGAACACAGGGAGGAGGGAATGAAATATAACTTTCAATAACTAAAATACATTCAATTACCAAGGAAAATATGGAACAAGATGCTAAAGCCCAACAGGTTTCACCAGGAAGAACAATAACTTAAAATTCCCTCCTGTGCTGTTTCCTTTCCCAGCCCCTGGATACATTTCCCAGTAACTGACAGGTGCATACAGCACAGCAAGAGATCTGTGTGTCTGTGCACATGTCACTGAACAGTTTCTTTTACATGTTTCAGCAGCCTCCTGGGGCTTTGGGTTGTCAGACACAGCAGCTGCGCCTCGCAGTGGGTTCCTGCCCTGCTGGTGATCTCCTGTCCTAAACAATGGTTTCCCATGACCATGGGGGCTTCCCATCCCAGCTGTGGTTTTTGGGGAGGTGAGTTTCATGTCCAAAGACAAGGGGTGGGGCCAGCACTGCTGGTCTTGTGATGCAGCCATGCGTGCTTCCCCATCTTCCCCAGTGGGAGAAAGGGAAGGGGGCTTGTGGCACTTTTGGGTTGTTTTTTCCTCCCCCCTCTCAGGAGACTGATCCCTCTGAGATGGCATCTTTGCTGCCTCTCGTCACCTTGTCACTGGTGTTTGGGACCCTGGTTGGTGGGACCCACAAGGCATGTTATGAAAATTCTCTTCCCCCTAACTAGTAGATCAGCCAGCCTTAATTAAGTATTAATAGGTCTTTTCATGATGTATGTGCATATATACATGTACACTGTAATGTGATGAGGTAGTGGATCTTTCCTGGAAGCTTCATCCCAGCCCTGGAACTAGGACTTTTCTTTAGGGTATCTTAGAGCTGTCTGTGAAGGAGAAGGGGTATTGCAGCACAGCGGAAATAATGGCAGAATCCCAGCCCTCCAGCCTGTCTTTGAAACCCTCCCACTGTCCCGCACTCCATTAATCAGTATCTCTTGCAGGACTGGCTCCAGGGACATGTGCATCACTAGACAAGAGCAGGACTGCAGCAGAAGTAGCATGGGCACCTGGTAGAGTTTGACTAGGACTAGTAATCGGTAGTGAGGGTGATTGTGCTTGGTTCCAGTGTGTGATACGTGACCGTTTGAAGGGTGTGAGAACCCTGTGTAAAACCACATTTGGGGTTCCCCAGGCGGGACTGGGGACCCTGGTAATTCTCTCCTTTGTATCCCAGCCTCTGGGCGCGGTGGGCACGGGCCACTTGCGAATTGTGGTGGCAGTTTGTCAAGGCAGATGGGACACAGCTGACTGCATGAGCCAGCATCTGCCCGGAACCTGGGGCCCCGAAGACCAGCACTGCCGGCTGGGAGTGACTTCACCTCTGGATACTGCACTATCAGGGCAGTAGGATCTCCATGGCTGTGCTGTGCTGTGCTGTGCTGTGCTGTGCTGTGCTGTGCTGTGCTGTGCTGTGCTATGCTATGCTATGCTATGGTGTGCTGTGCTATTCCATTTTAATCCCTGCACTGACCATTAGTCAAGTAATGATGACCCTGTTTGCCTGAAATATCAGCTACTTTTTCAGCTCCAGAATCAGTTTTAAGGACAAACAATGGTTCCAAGTGGAAAGAGGGTTAAATTTCATTTCATTGACTTCATTTAATTTCAATTCATGTTAGGAAAATCTTTCTCACATTGAGTGGAGTGAGACACTGCACTCTTGCCCAGAGAAGCTATGGCTGCTCCACCCTTTGCAGTGTTCAATGCCAGGTTGGAGAGGCCAAGGAGGAGCTGCTTTAACCTGACAGAGGGCAGAGTGAGATGAGCACTCAGGAGGAAGCTCTTCTCTGTGAGGGTGGTGGGACACTGGCACAGCACATGGTGCTCAGTGAAGCTGTGGCTGCCCCACCCCTTGCTGTGCTCAAGGCCGGGTTGGATGAAGGGGCTTGGAGGAAGCTGCTCCAGTGGAAGGTGTCCGTGCCCATGTCAGCGGTATAGATGAGCTTTAAGGCCCCTTCCAGCCCAACCCAGTCTGGGATTCCATGATTCTCTGCTGTGCCAATGTCGGTCACTCTCCCCTTCCCATAGGTGGCTGTGATGCTCTGTTCCATTGCCCAAGTTGAGCTGTGACCCCTCGCATGCTTCACCTCTAGACCAAAGGCACTGAGGAAGAGCAGCCCATGAGCGACCTCCCTGAGCTAGCTGGGCAGAGGCTGGTCCCCCTATGGCACCTCCCAGAGCACCCCTGGGTGCCCAGTGGCCATGGGCAGGATGCTGCCACCATCACAAAGCTGTGGCGGTTGCTATAGAGACGCCCATTTTGACGGGGCCCTCACGGTGAGCGTGGGCTATTTAAGGAGCAGAACCCTGTAGGAACCAGTGCAGAGGAGAGCCCTCCGTCGGGAGGCTGCATCTGCCCTGGCTGCCCTGCACATCCAGGTACGTGTTCTTTGACTTTGCAATGCTGGTTTAGTGTTGGCTTCAAACACACTGTGGGTGCATGCTGCAAAGGGAGGAGAAGCTGTCAGGAGAGGTGCTGGTGCCATCCCAGCTGTGGGAGCAGGGGATGGGTGAGGAGGAGGCACTGGGCCTGTTCATGTGCTTGGAGCTCCCCTCTGCCTGCAGAGGTGCTGGGGAAGAAGCGGGATCCTTCTGTGTGCAGGAGCTGCGGGTGTTAGAGGTGCTGAGCAGGTGTCAGGGCAGGGGAACTTCTACCTCCCTGTCAGCGCCTGGGGCAGAGCAAGGGTCACCCCAGCTCTCAGGAACCTCATTTTAGTTTCTTTCCTCTCCCTGGCAGAGGGTTGAGTTCACTGTCAGCATCCTCACTGGTAAGATTTATTGGGAGCCGCCAGCGGCATTCCCAAAAGCTGGCAGGGTCTCCCTATATATCCTGTTCCCCTTCCCCAATGGTCTGTGGTGTGGTCTCTGATGGCTGTAGCTCCTGTTTGAGTGCTCTGGTGGTCCCTCAAATTACTCTGCCCCCCCACAACCCCCGAGCTTGGGGGCATTCCCATGAACCTCCATATCCCCCCAACCTTCCAGTTCCCTTCTGAACTCCAAATCCCCCCCCATTTACTGCCATGTGCCAGCAGGGGCACTGAAGAGTCAGGGTACCCTGGGACAAATGTAACCCCTCGTTTTGGGACATTGGGTGTTCCCCACATCTCTGCACCACCCCGGGGAGCTGTGGGGATCCCCCCAATGCCCAAATCCCCTCTGAACCCCCAAACTCTTCCTCTCAACACATCTCCACCGTGGGGGAACGTTGCCCACCCCAGAGCGACTCCGAGTGCCCTGGAACCCACGTACCCCCCATTTTCGGCACATGGGAGATCCCCCAATGTAATGTGCCTCCTACAGGGAGTTTTTGGGAAAACCCCCTCAAACCTCCAAATGTTCCTTGAACCCTCGAATTCCCCCATTTATGGCAACGGGGCTCCCTGGGGCATCCAATGCGATTCGGCTGCCCTGGGATCGATACCCTCATTTTTGGTTGAAGAGGAATCTCTGAAATAACGGAGCCACCCTGAGGAGTGCAGTGGCACAGACACACTAAAAAAGGAGTGTCCCAAAAACGTGGGGTCCTCCCAGCACCCACTCTGGGGGATCCTCAAGGTGCTCTGGGACTCCGAATTCACGGGGGGGACCCCAGCATTGCTTGGGGTAGTGAATTCAATTCAGTAGTGAATTCAGGGGGGCAGAGAGGGTGGATACCCCAAAAGGGGCACCCCAAAACCATGCTGCCTCCCAAATGGCCCTGGGGTCACCCAAAGTAATCGTGGTGCCCCCAAAATCCTGGGGTAACCCCAATTCACTTTGAAGCACCACAAGAGCAGGCAGGATTCCAAATGGGATTCCTGGGGCATCCCAAGAGTGACCTGCACCCTGCCATTACCCCAGGCCCTCCCAAATGACCCCAGGGACAAAAAGTCTTGGAGGGGCCCCACCAAACACCCCCACCCCCAGTGGGGATGCCCCAAAAAAGCTGCTTCCTCCCCCAAGCCACCAGCCCCAAATTGCTTCTTGTTGCCTCCAAACCACTCCCCATGGGCATTGCAACCCCGGCCCCTTGTATCAGGAAGCTGTGGGGCAGCCCCAGAGTGGGGGGGTGCCTAGTTTGGGGTGTCCCCCAAAAGACCACCAGCAAGGAGGTCTGGTGGGGGATGAGCAGGAGCACCTGCAGCCGGGACAGGGATATTGAAACCCCAGCAGTATCTGGGGCCATAGTGGCCTATATTAGTGTGTATGGTGCAGACTGGTCTGTACTGCTCCATACTGGCACGTGTAAATATGCAGATGACACCAAGTGGGGTGGGAGCGTTGATCTGCTGGAGGGTAGAAGCTCTGCAGAGGGATGTGGACAGGCTGGATCCGTGGACTGTGGCCAATGGGATGTGGTTGAGGAAGGCAAAGTGCCGGGTCCTGCACTGGGGCCACAACAACCCCTGCAATGCTCCAGGCATGGGGAAGAGCGGCTGGAAACTGCTCCTGGGAAATGAGCTGGGGGTGCTGAGTGATGGAGCTGAGCATGAGCAGCTTGTGCCCAGGCAGCCGGGAAGCCCCCAGCATCCTGGCCTGGCTCAGCACCAGTGCGGCAGCAGGGCCAGGGCAGAGATTGTGTCCCTGCACTGGGCACGGGTGAGGCTGCGCCTTGAGTCCTGTGTTCAGCTCTGGGCCCCTCACTGCAAGAGAGACATTGAGGTGCTGGAGCGGGGCCAGAGAAGGGCACTGGAGCTGGAGCAGGGCCCGGAGCACAGTGTGATGGGAACGGCTGAGGGAGCTGGGGGGTTCAGATGGAGAAGAGAAGGCTCAAGGGGGACCTGATTGCTGCCTACAGCTGCCTGAGAGGAGGGTGGAGGCAGGAGGGAGCTGGGCTCTGCTCCCAAGGAACAAAGGATGGAACAAGAGGAAACGGCCTCAAGCTGCACCAGGGCAGGTTTAGATGGAGCTGAGGAACAATTCCTGACCCAAAGGGTGCTCAGGCATTGGAAAAGGCTGCCCAGGGCAGTGCTGCAGTCACTGTCCCTGCAAGTGTTCACACACCGTGGAGACGAGGCCTCAGTGCCATGGGTCAGTGGTGGCCTTGGCAGTGCTGGGGTAATGGTTGGACTGGATGAGCTGAAAGGACTTTTCCAGCCTGGTTGATTCTATGATTCTGTGATCCTTTCTGCTGAGGCACCGGGGAACCAGGTATTTGCTGTTGGTGCTCCCTCGGTGAAGGGAGGTGCTTCTAAAGCTGGTGAGGGTTTGAAAGGCTGTTGTATCGCTGATGGCTCTGCATTTACAGGCATCTGCAGTAGTTTGGGAGCTTCAGTCTGTTCTTGAGGTAATGTCACTTCCTCTGCAACCCCCGGTACATAGGCATGCCATTTTCTGCCAGTGGTTTTGTGCAGCTGCATCCTGAGGAGCAGTTCCCTTTGGGATGCTGTCAAGTCAATTGAATGGATTGAATGGATGGTTTGTACTGCTTGTCTTGATCAATGTTCTCAGTTTGTTTTACTGCTGGGACTAAAGACAAGAGTTCCTTTTCCCACTCTGAACATCTCGGTTCAGTGTCTTTTAAAGAGGTGACTTGAACATTCAAGTTCTTTTTGGTCCATCAGGGCCAGTTTGAAGAAGTCCCAGGAAGAGCCATGCTCAGCAAAACCCCATTCCATTATGAGAGGGTGGGGGTGTACGGACCCCTGTGACTGGTATGGTTTTAATTCCTGTATTAGGTTTTTCCTGCTTCCTTACGCTCTGGATTCCATTTCTATAGTTTTTGCTTTTGTAACAGTGGGCGAGCAGTGATGGAGAATCCAGGTCCATGTTTCTTGCAGTATCCTGGAGGAGCCATAAGCGGCTGTAATTCCTTCTTAGCCTGGGGCATCTGCCCTTGTTCTGGTTGTGTGAAGGTGTCTGCAGGAATCACTGCACTGCTGCTATCCATCAGGTACCCCCCGATTTGACTGCTTTCTGCTTGGTTTCTGACCACTCAGGTGGAACTTCAACCTCTGGGCCATGGAGGGCTTCCCACCCTGCTGTTGCTGCTGTTCTTTGGGGCAATCTCCTCTCATTAAGACATCATCTCCATAATGGTACATTTTCACCTGCTGAGGAAGCGAGGCCTCCTGTGGGTTTGTGGTGTTCATGGGAGGGAGCTGAGTCCCCTTCCAGCCCCAGGGCTACAATCGCAGGAGGAGATGCCTCACCTGACCAGGCTGAATCCCTTCCTTCAGCAGGGGTAAAGGAGATCCCAGCCTGTCCTGTCCTGGCTGTCCTGTCTGATGATGGGACAAGAAAGTGGCTGCCTGCAGAAGTGGCTGTGTCACCATCCCTGGAGGTATTTAAAAGACATGTTCTAAGGGACGTGCTTAACATGTTGACTTTCCAGTGTTCAGTTAACGGTGGACTCAGCGTTCTTAAGAGTCTTCTCAAACCTAAATGGTTCCTTGATTCTACAAAATCTTGTTGTTCAGACCAAACTTTGTCTCTCATCAGAGAACTGACCCTGCAGGAAGGCAGTGTGTCTGCCAGCTGAGGGAGGGAACATCAGTGCTTGCTTCAGGCTGTTTCCCATGGTGTTCCCTTGTGCCCCATGGAGCCCAAGGATGCTCTGAGTTAACTGCTGACTGGATGTGTTCGAGCAGCCATACACTGCCTCCTTTCCTTTGAAAGGGCTCCCAGTGTAGGTCATGACAGGCCGCGTCTCAGGAGCCAGTGAGCCAGGCGATGATGATGAAGGTGCTGTCCTCATTGCTGCCATCCTCTTCTCGCTCTTCTCATACCAGTCTCTCCAGGTAGGAAAGATGGATGGTGTGTGGTATAGGGTTGTTGGATGCTGAAGCCAGTTCCGATTCCATCACTGCAGCACTTGTCCAGTCTGATCAAAGTCCATTCTTCATTAACGTGGTGATCAAGGGAGTCAGGTTCAGATCCTCAAATCCAGGACAGTGGGGACAGGTGCCACATGGCATCCCACGCAGTGATGGGTGTTCAGCCACCATGGACGTGATCACGTTCGGTGTGCACTGAGCAAGGCACTCATGTCATCAGATGTTGGTGGTGATATCCTCATTGCCTGCCTGCCCTGCCACTGCTGTTGGCTCCTTGTGGCAGCCGCCCTCCACGATGTTGTCCGGTCAGGGAGAGCACTGAGCAAGGCACTCATGTCATGGGTGTTGGGGATGCTGTTGTGATTGTTCCCCAGCTCTGCCACTGCTGCTGGCTCCTTGGGGAGCTGCTGGATCTGGGCAGGCTCAGCGGAGAGCGGCAGCCCCGGGACAGAGGGCAGCACACAGGCATGCACAGGAGGTGGCATGGCTGGAGCAGGGAAGCTCACGCCGGGCACCTCTGATGCCATGGGCAGCTGGAGAGGGAGCGTCTCTGTTGGGAGAAGCAGAGAGGTGCTGGGGTGAGAGCTTGCCAGGCAGAGGCGCCTGGGGGTTACCTGGGGGCAGGAGCAGCCGGAGGAGCGGGAGCTGCTGCTGTACCTGCCATGGCAGTTGGTCAGTGTCAGCTGGGTGGGGGCCAACTGGCCCCTGCGTCGGGTTCTGCCCCAGTTCCACTAGTCGTGGCTGCTTCAGCAGCCTCCTGGGGCTTTCGGTTGTCAGACACAGCAGCTGCCCCTCGCAATGCTTTCCTGCCCTGCTGGTGATCTCCTGTCCTAAGCAATGGTTTCCCATGACCATGGGGGCTTCCCATCCCAGCTGTGGTTTTTGGGGAGGTGAATTTCATGTCCAAAGGCAAGGGATGGGGCCAGCACTGCTGGTCTTGCGATGCAGCCATGTGTGCTTCCCAATCTTCCCTAGTGGGAGAAAGGGGAAGGGGGCTTGTGGCACTTTTGGGTTGTTTTTTCCTCCCCCCTCTCAGGAGACTGATCCCCCTGTGATGGCATCTTTGCTACCTGTCATCACTTTGTCACTGGTGTTTGGGACCCTGGTTGGTGGGACCCACAAGGCATGTTATGAAAATTCTCTTCCCCCTAACTAGTAGATCAGCCAGTCTTAATTAAGTATTAATAGGTCTTTTCATGATGTATGTGCATATACATATTTATATGTACACTGCAATGCGATGAGGTAGTGGATCTTTACTGGAAGCTTCTTCCCAGCCCTGGAACTAGGACTTTTCTTTAGGGTATCTTGGAGCTGTCTGTGAAGGAGAAGGGGTATTGCAGCACAGCAGAAACAATGGCAGGATCCCAGCCCCTCCAGCCTGTCTTTGAAACCCTCCCACTGTCCCGCACTCCATTCATCAGTATCTCTTGCAGGACTGGCTCCAGGGACATGTGCATCACTAGACAAGAGCAGGACTGCAGCAGAAGTAGCATGGGCACCTGGCACAGTTTGACTAGGACTAGTAATCGGTAGTGAGGGTGCTTGTGCTTGGTTCCAGTGCGTGGTACGTGGCCGTTTGAAGGGTGTGAGAATCCTGTGTAAAACCACATTTGGGGTTCCCCAGCGGGACTGGAACACCCCTGTAATTCTCTCCTTTGCATCCCAGCCTCTGGGCATGGTGGGCACGGGCCACTTGGGATTGTGGTGGCAGTTTGTCAAGGCAGATGGGACACAGCTGGCTGCATGAGCCAGCATCTGCCCGGAACCTGGGGCCCCGAAGACCAGCACTGCCGACTGGGAGTGACTTCACCTCTGGATACTGCACTATCAGGGCAGTAGGATCTCCATGGCTAGGCTGTCCTATGCTGTGCTGTGCTATGTTGTGCTGTGCTATTCCATTTTAATCCCTGCACTGACTGTTAGTCGAGTAATGATGACCCTGTTATTTGCCTGAAATGTCAGCTACTTTTTCAGCTCCAGAATCAATTTTAAGGACAAACAACGGTTCCAAGTGGAAAGAGGGTTAAATTTCATTTCATTGACTTCATTTAATTTCAATTCATGTTAGGAAAATCTTCCTCACATTGAGGGTAGTGAGACACTGCACTCTTGCCCTGAGAAGCTGTGGCTGCCCCACCCCTTGCAGTGTTCAAGGCCGTGTTGGACGCACGGGCTTCTAGCAAGCTGCTCCAGTGGAAGGTGTCCCTGCCCATGGCAGGGATCAGAACAGGATGAGCTTTAAGGCCCCTTCCAGCCCTACCCAGTCTGGGATTCCTATGTCGGTCACTCTCCCCTTCTCGTAGGTGGCTGTGACTCCCTGTTCCATTGTCCAGCTTGAGCTGTGACCCCTCGCATGCTCCACCTCTGGACCAAAAGCACTGAGGAAGAGCATCCCTTGAGGGACCTCCCCGAGCCGGCTGGGCAGAGGGTGGTTTACCTCCATGACCCCAGAACCCAGTACCCCCGAACGCAGGCACCCCTTCACCCCAAAATCCCAGCAGGAAGCTCCATATCCCCCTGGACCCAAACCCTGCAGCTCCAAAGCCGCCGCAGCTCAGCACAGCAGCCAGGGGCCCCCTGAAAAAGGGGTGTCCCGAAAAGTGGGATTCCACTGGCAGCTGCAGTGGGGTGCTCTGGGACCTTAAATCCACTGGGGGGACCCCAACATTGCTTTGGGTTCAGTAGTGAATTCAGGGGTCAGAGGGCATGGACCCTCTTAAAGGGGCACCCCAATAAAGGGGCACCCCAATAAAGGCACACCCAAAACCACGCTTCCCCCCCCCAAGAGCCCTGGAGGCACCCAAGGTAGTCATGGTGGCCCCTAAAATCCTGGGTATCCCCAAATCTCCTTGAGAGCAGGCAGGACCCTAAAAAGCGGGCCTGTAGCACCTCCAAAGTGAACCTCACCGCACCATCACTATGGGCCCCCCAGATGAACCTTGAGACCCAAAATCCTGGGGGACCCCATCAACTGCCCACACCCCCAACTGCAGGTGCCCCAAAAGAGCTCTTCCCCCCTCCAAAGCCACCAGCCCTGAATTGCTCCTTGTTGCCCCCAGACCACACAACATGGGGCACCCCAAATCCTCCCCACCTCTGGTATCAGGGAACCGCGGGGGCAGGGGGGGGCAGCCCCAGAGTGGGGGTTGCCTAATTTGGGGTGTCCCCTCCTAAGGAGCACCAGCCAGGAAGTTGGGTGGGGGATGAGCAGGAGCAGCTGCGGCAGGGACTGGGAGCACTGGGATATTGAAACCCCAGCAGTGTCTGGGGCCATAGTGGCCTATATTGGTTTGTACTGGTGCAAACTGGTCCCTACTGGTCCATACTGGGATGTGTAAATTTGTGGACAACACCAAGTTGGGTGGGAGCGTTGATCTGCTGGTTTCTACTTGGTTTCTGACATTGCTCAGGTGGAACTTTGGCTTCCTTGAGTGCTTCCCACACTGCTGTTGCTTCTTCCCCTACCTCTGTGGGGCAATCTCCTCTGACTGGGACATCATCTACATAATGGTACATTTTCACATTCTGAGGAAGTGAGACTGTTTGTAGGAGTTCAGCAAGTGCAGCAAGAGCAACCGGGGCTGAAGAGTGGTAAAGGTTTGCTGTAGACCTTACTAAGTACAAGCACACTTCTCTTTATCCTCCTCTTGAAAAGGAATCATATAAAGAACATCTCCTTAAGCCTAATGCTGCCATCCAGGGCTGTGCAGCTGCTTGCAAAGTCTCTGTAAGTTTGCACTGTTTGGAGCAGCAGCTCTCAAGGACCTGTGTTGCCATTTAAACATCAGCAATTAATTGTTAATCACCTTCTTCAAGCAGGTTCGGGACTCGCCAAACTGGTGAGTTCCATGGGAGTGAGTTCTGGAAATGAGGTTTTGCTTTTCCAAATCGGCTGTGACTTCAGAGATTCCCTTTTGTGCTGCTGCAGACACTGGGGATTGTGGTACATGGGTGATCTTTGAATCCCACCTCCTGTGGGTTTGTGGTGTTCATGGGGGGAGCTGAGTCCCATTCCAGCCCCAGGGCTACAATCCCAGGATGAGATACCTCAATCAACCAGGCTGAATCCCTTTCTTCAGCAGGGGTAAAGGAGATGCCTGCCTGTAATGGCCTGGTTGTTCTGTCTGATGATGGGACAAGGAACAGACTGCCCACAGAAGTGTTTGGGTAGCAGTCCCTGGTGGTATTTAAAAGACATGGAGATGCGGCACTTGTTGACAAGGCTCAGTGGTGGACTTAACAGTGTTTTGTTAATGGTTGGAGTCGATCTTTAGGGTCTTTTCCAGCCCAAGTGGTTCAATGATTCTACAAAATCTTGATGCTCAGACCAAACTCTGTTTCTCATCAGAGAACTGACCCTGCAGGAAGGCAGTGTGTCTGCCAGCTGAGGGAGGGAACATCAATGCTTGCTTCAGGCTGTTTCCCATGGGGTTCCCCTGGAGCCCCAGGGAGCCCTGGAGGGAGCCCAGGGGACAGAGGCAGAGGCACCTTGGGCTGGGCCTCTGCTGCTGAGCTGGGCCGGGCTGCTGGGACGCAGATAGATGGTGACAAGGGGGCACCACTGCAGAGAGACAGCTGTGCCCAGGAGCAGGGCTGGGGCACTGCCTGCAGGTACTGAGGAGACAGGATCTGGGAGAGAGAGACTAAAGGCACTCTGGAGTGGATGGACAGAGCTGAGTTTGTGCACAGAGAAATCTTCACATCTGTGATCACAAGAAGTCTCTGGCAGCAGCAAAATTAAGATGAGTATCCTGGAGAGGTCTTGTAGAGCTGGTGCATGCCATGGCTGATGTAACCCTGTAAGGGTTTACTCTCCAGGCTTTTCTGTTAGCAGCTGGAGGGTGTGCTGCAGAGCAGGGCTTCGCTCTGCACTATGGGAGGGACAGGACAAGGCAGGTGCCCTGCGCAGGGGCTGGCTGCAGGGTGTGAATGTGGGTGTGCAGTCAGGGGTGCCCAGTGCTGTCCTTGGGAGCAGGGTCCCTGCAGCCCAGGGGCTGTGTGCTGGGGCAGGGACTCTGCTGTCTGCCAGGGTCAGCACTCAGCCTGCCCAGGAGCTCATCATGGCACTGGGGGAGAAGCTGGGGGGCAAGGGTTGACCCCAGCAGGGCAGCCAAAGGACCCTGCTGCTGTAGAGCGGGTCCTGTGTGGGTCAGGGTTAGTCACAGCTCCAGATGAGCCCAGGACATTTTCAAGAGGACTTTCAAAGGGGAAGCTTAAGGCAGGGGTTGCTATAAAGACAAAGAGCTTTTGTGAGCCTGTGTTCTCAGTTTCCTCTTTGTGATGAATTTGGGGAAAAAGGAGCTTTCATGCTAGAAGAAGCCCCTGAGACTTCTGAGGTGGAACTTTGAGTGAGCAGCGGGTCTGATACGAGCACGCTGATGTGCCTTCAGCCACTCCTCTGCCTATGGACAGCCCCAGCATCATCCATGAGACTTGCTCTGACCTGCCGTTACACACCTGGAAACAGGAACACGTGCCCAGGCAGTTCCCATAAAACAGGCAAGTTTGTGGAGGACCAGAGTGAGTGCAGAGAGGTCCACATGAGCTCTGTGAGCACTCACAGGGAAAGACATAGGACGGGGAAACACCTCCCAGCAGGAAAATCTCCAGGTAGCAGGGATATGATCTGGGAGCAGGAGAAAACTAAACCGAGAAGTGCCGTGGCCGAGAGAATTCACAACTCTCCTTGGAAAGTGTTTGTGTCTGGGAGGTGGAGGGTCTGTGGGAAAAGGTGTCAGTTTTGAGCAGTGTTCCCTAATTTGTCACTGTGTTTTTTTTCCCTAAGTTAGGACAGCAGATGTCCAATGGCAGCTCCATCACCCACTGCCTCCTCCTGCCATTCCCAGACATGCAGGAGCTGCATCTCTGGCACTTCTGGCTCTTCGTGGGCATCTCCCTGCCTGAGCTTCTGGGCAACGGCCTCACCATCACCAGTACAGCCTGTAACCAGGACCTCCATACCCCCATGTACATCTTCCTCTTCAACCTCTCCCACCTGGACCTGGGCTGCATCTTCACTGCTGTGCCCAGATCCATGGCCAATTCCCTCTGGGACACCAGGGCCATCTCCTACACAGCTTGTGCTGCACAGATCTTTTTCTTTTTTTTTATCTTAACTGAGTTTTCTCTTCTCACCATCCTGTCCCATGATTGCTACGTGGCCATCTGCAAGCCCCTGCTGTATGGGACCATCCTGGGCAGCAGAGCTTGTGTCCACAAGGCAGCAGCTGCCTGGGGCATTGGGTTTCTCCCTGCTCTGCTGCACACAACCAATGTATTTTCACTCCCCCTCTGCCAAGGCAATGCTGTGGAGCAGTTCTTCTGTGAAATCCCCCAGATCCTCAAAGTCTCCTGCTCACATTCCTACCTCAGGGAAGTTGGGCTTCTTGTGGTTGATACCTGTTTAGCATGTGGGTGTTCTGTTTTGGTTGTGAGGTCCTATGTGCAGATCTTGAGGGCTGTGCTGAGGATCCCGTCCGAGCAAGGACTCCGCAAAGCCTTTTCCACATGCCACCTTGTGGTTATTCTTTTTAGGGCAGTCTCACTTCCAACACCCAAATTTCCTACAGTATGCACACTGATCTCATCCCACAGGAGAAGAATTCACTGTTTCAACTCTGCCTGACATTCTTCCTCCACCTCTGCTGCCCCGGCACTCATCCCACACTTAAACACAGGAGCTTGCAAAACGTATATGATCTTCAGTCCTCCCAGGCATTGTCCCTGCAGTGATCTGGGCATTTAGTTGAGCACAAGCAGTTTTTACTACAAATTGTTTTTCTGTCTTTCTTAATGCATCCAATATTCCATCCAGATCCTTTCAATCACGATCCTGACTTCTTAAATTTCTTAGCTACTCCTGCAGGGTCATTTCGATAGTTTTCCTGCAATCTGCTTCCCATTATCCAAATCTCCGAAAGAGAAATTCACTTTTATCTGGGTACGTCCCTCCAGTTCCATTGTTTCCCTAAGAGGGGCTTGCAGGACCGTCTTAGTTTTCCGACAGACACGGGCGTCAACGCGAGTGGAGGGAATTGTCTTGACGCTTCATTCTTGTTCTTCACCTGGATCACAGGATTCCTCCTGAATTGGAGGTGGTCTCTGATCCGGTACCTTTGGGGAAACATAGCCCTCCGTTCTATCCTCAACCATGTTGTCTTTACCTCTTTTGGTAACTTTCAAACCCGTCTCCCCAGTACCACAACCCGAAGAACATCTTTGTGATGTATTCCCAACCTGTTGCGAAGGGGGGGGGGGGGGGGGGGGGGGGGGGATGATCCACTAGTGTATTTCAGCGCGTCCTCGGTTCAGCAGTTGCGGTCATTTTTCTCTTTCTTAGGAGCTGGTGCTGTGGTGCCCCCCCTCGCCAGCCAGAGATGTGTTTGAAACCAAAAAAACAATGTAACTCCCCAAGCCCCCACGGAACAAAAAAAACATCTGGCGAGCGCCGGGACCCGGGCAGCCGCCTCCGCCCGCCCGCCCGGTCCCCGACACCAGCCAGAGGGAGTTTCAGGGGGACTGTCGGCCGACGGAACGGGAAAACTGAAAAGAAACCCCCGAAAACCAGACGCCCCCCCCCCCCCCCGAAACCTACCCCTCACCAACCCCCCCGCCCCCGACAACACGAACAATTGAAAAACGAAACGAAAGGAAACGGAAGGGGAGAAAAAAAAAAAACAAAACCAAAACACAACAGAACGAAGGCGAAAAAGAAACCCGCCAAAAATAACCCCTCACGACCAAGAAAAAGCTGGCGAGCGCCCGGCAGCACCGAGACCCGCGCCCTGCAAACACTGCCCGAGCCTGCCTGCGAGCCTCCTGGCGGATGGACGGCAAGCTCATGGTGGGGGCCACAGTTTGCCGTCAGGTCTACCTGGCCCCGCCGCGACTTAGCCGCATTTGCAGGGAGAGTTCCGCGCGCCGCCTCTAGCGGGTGTTTCGGCTCGCGTCGGACTTAGCCGCCTCTCCGAGGTCTCGCGGTAGACCTGCCGGAGCCGCTGCCTGCGGAACAGGTTGAGGGCGTCGCTGTTTCTCCCTGCCTCCAGCTGCCTGATGGTAATTTTCTCCTTCGCTAGCTCGCCGCCTCGCTGAGCCTAGACGCTGGGAACTGCAAGCCGCCGCGGAAGGTGGCTTATCTGTCCGTATTACAGGAGCGAGTAGTGGCTCGGCTCCGCAGCAGCGCTAGCGAGCGACTGTCACGCCTGCGGCTCAGCCGTCGATAGCAGGGTACGCTGGGCAGCCGTTGCGGCGCTTCCTGAGGGGTGCTCGTTCGGCTTTCCCGCGAGGCGAGGCAGCGGAGGCCGGCACTCGAAGCTTGGATGCCCGTGGTGGGACTCGGATCTTTCCCGGGTCGGAATTTTCTCTAGCCCGCTCCGTGAGTTTTGAGCTAGGGCTGTCCAATGATGGCACTGGCAAGCCCGTTGGTGTGTACGTCCCGGCACCAGTGATGCCTTGGTCAGCGTCCGGCTCTTGCTCGCCCTTGCCTAGGGGCCCGGTGGTGTGGGGATGAGAAGGAGGCAGCAGCGGCGGTGCCGCCTGGTTTTTTTTCTCTTTTCTCTCCTTGAAATTTCATTTTTGGTTTCGTTCCGCTCTATCTCCCCTCCTCCTCCGCCACTTCGCTCTCCTTTTCGCCCGTTTCTCACCTGTCTCCTTTTCGGCATTAAAGCTGGAGCCTGCGAAGCGGGCAAGCCAAAACCGTGGCTGGGGAAAAAGAGAGAAGCTCGCGGGAGCCTCTCCCCTTGGCCTTTTTTTGTTTTTTTTTTTTTTCTCCTCCTTCCCTGCCCGGCGGCCCCGAACGGCCCCCGCCGGGGCTGGCTGTTGTCTCAGGACCCACCGTTGGCCTACCGTGGGCAGGCCTGTGCGTTTTCTGTAGCCTTCGCTGTCTTCCCGACCGATCGATGAGGCCCTTCGGGTCGCGTCGGAGAGGGCCCCCGGCGGGCCGGCTCGCCTGTGCTCCCCGTCCTCGGGCTGGGCCACGGGTGGTGCCCGGTGTTCAGGCTGGGTGGTTTCCTTTCTAGCTCGCTTCCCGTTGCCTGCGAGGTGTCGTCCTCTTTCTTCCCCCCTCTCCCCGAGGGAGAAGGAGCCGTGAGCGTGTTGGGCCGGCGAGGTGCGTGCCCCGCCGAGTCGGCGTTGTCCTTCCTGCTCTCTGCTGGACGATGGGGGAGTTCCCACGGACT